>JAXIVJ010000446.1:0-55000 GCA_036785665.1 Chirona hameri | reverse complement strand
GTTGGGAGGGAGGGAGATGTGATGGCGTTGGACGATTTGTCTGCGGCCCGCCGGCCGCTGGCTCCGCCGCTCCGGCCGCCAGCTAGCCCGGCCTCGGGCCGCTGGACGCGGTCACGTGATCGCCCACGGCCGCGGGTCAGCGTCCAGGGTCGGCGTGCGGCCGGCCGGACTCTGGGTCGGGACGCGGTGGCGCGAGCAGCTGCCGCTCCCCTGTTTGTCTGTTCGCGTGAAGTCATGCATATACCCGTAGTCGAACGTGAAGCGTTGTTATTTGCAATACTGGACCACGACACCATCTAGCCATCTAGCCATCTAGCCATCTATCTAGCCATCTATCTAGCCATCTATCTAGCCATCTATCTAGCCATCTATCTATCTATGTCTATGTCTATGTCTATGTCTGTGTCTGTGTCTGTGTGTGTCTATGGGCAGGGGCATGGGCAGGGGCAGGGGCAGGGACATGGACATATATCCATATCTCTATATATCTGTGGCTGGCTGGCTGGCTGGCTGGCTGGCTGTATCTATATATATCTATATATATCTATATATATATATATATATATATATCTATATATATCTATATATATCTATATATATCTATATATATCTATATATATATATCTATATATATCTATATATATATATCTATATATATCTATATATATCTATATATATCTATATATATCTATATATATATCTATATATATATCTATATATATATCTATATATATATCTATATATATATCTATATATATCTATATATATCTATATATATATCTATATATATCTATATATATATCTATATATATCTATATATATCTATATATATATCTATATATGTCTATATATGTATATATATATATATGTATATATATATATATGTATATATATATATATATGTATATATATATATATATGTATATATATATATATATGTATATATATATATATATATGTATATATATATATATATATGTATATATATATATATATGTATATATATATATATATGTGTATATATATATATATGTGTATATATATATATATATGTATATATATATATATGTGTATATATATATATATGTATATATATATATGTGTATATATATATATATGTATATATGTATATATATATGTATATATATATATAAATACGTCCTCGGAAGGTTTTTAGTACGAATACCTACTAAGAGGGGAAACGTTTTTTAGTACGGATTATTACTAAACGTTGCGAAGTTTAGTATCATTTCGTACTAATCAAGGGTTTAGTATCATTTCGTACTAATCAATGCATGCGCTCGTTAGCGATGGAAGGCCGGAAAAGGTGAATTTAGTGGCGTAAGTAAATTCATGATTCTGAGGAATCAGAATGGGTTGGATCAGGATGCATTTGAGTATTTTATCTACCGTGGTTGGATGTGTTGAGACTTCAGTGATTTGCCGTTAGTTATAAGTTATCTTGGCCATGACCGCCATTTCTGTAGCGTCTTTGGTCAGGGACGGTTGCATAGGCAGCGTTTTGAGTTACCTTCAAGTGTGACACACCATTGGCCGACTAATACCGTTATATGTACCTAAGTGATTTTTGTGTAGCACTACTACATTAATGTTTTAACAGACACTCAAGACGGTGTGTTAGTACTCAGTGTTGACAAATGGGTGCAAAATGGGTGGGGGTGGACAGTGGGTTTGGGGAGGGGGGCCAAATCCAGCGGCATATTTCCAAAAGGTTGTTGAGCGGGGGTAGCAGGCCGTCAGCGAAAAAGTTGTTGACGGGGTAGGCAGGGGCGTCAGGCAGCACATTTCTTGGAGTGGTGGGTCGGCTGAAATGACAGCAAAAATGTACTCCCATGTGTATGCCTCTGCACATTTTTAATGTGGTTTTCATGTTATAGTAGGTACTTGTTATTAAAGGAAATAGTTTACCTTTTGAAATGTTTACCCAACACGATTTGATTATATTTGTAATACAATTTCTTTTATATTGTCAAAACTGGCCTTATATCGCGCCTATTCAGGACAGAAGGCCGTAAATTTGTATTGTTTATCAAAACTATATGCATACTCTCTGAGTTAGTCAGCTGACGTCACGTGAATGTAAAAAATGGTTCAGCCAATCAGATTCAAAAGTAGTCATGTAGTCATGTGAAGATAGATTCGCATTGAAGATGTGCCAACCGCCGGTAGGCGATTCGGTTGCTAGCACCAGCTGCAAGCTGATTGGCTGATGGTATAGCCTCTGCCCGGGCTAGAACCAGTACAACATTCTTTCGCCAGCACCACATTCCTTCGCCAAAAACTCAAATATATTCGGCTGGAGAGTCTTCAGTAAAGAAAACTTGCAGATAGGGGTTTCCCAACACGGGCTACAAATCTGCTATCTCAGTTTAAACTAATGTTGAAGGTGAACTATTTCCTTTAAGCCAAGTGGCAATTTTTTTTTACAGGTTTGCATGATAAAACCCAGAAATCTGGGCGGTGGGCCTTGCAGAGGATAAGAAGCTAAACATGTTATTTGTTCAATTCACTGGACACCATTGCAACAAACTGAAGATGATGACGATGGCCATCGATGTGACAGCGCAAGGCAGCGTTACAATTTTGATTTTAGGTTGTGGAAAACAACATTTTAATATTGGAACTAGACTGTGATTGGAGCCAAGCTGAAGCCTGAAAAGTAACCCCTATTCCTGGTTGCTTATCTCTATATGATGAACAAATATTGAAATAATGTAGTTTTTCATTACATATTCCTCAGATAGTAAATATCGATGACCGGTGGTAGACAGCGCTCAATAGTACATATGACAATAATAACTTGATGTACATATGTACCAAACTGTAACAAACAGCTGGTAACAGTACACATGGTTTGAAAGCAAGAGGCAGAACAACGTTTCTGCACATAAATGGTCCCTGTGGATCTGGAGGAGCCTGGGGTGATATGGTTTGGGGAGATGGTCCTGGCCTGGCGGCGACGAGAACCTCCCGCCCCGCGCGGCCACTCAGTACTTACACACTTCCATGATTATCATGATCATTGATCACACAGCACACGAGTACAACTGAAACGCAACAGCCCCGGGGTCTGTCACCGCAGGGCACCATCCATGGCATTACAACCCTGGTCCGCTGCTACCCGGCGGCACGACTGCTCCACTGCAGCCCAGCGGCAGGTCCGGCACCACCAGTGCTGCGAGCATAACTCGCAGGAACACTGGTCTGATGCCGTGACGTTGGCCGTTCCGCTGCAGCACACCACGTCGCTACCCAGCGGCACGTCCGGCACCACCAGTGCTGCGAGCATCACTCGCCCGCACTGGTGAGATGCCGTGACGTCGGCCGCTCCGCTGCTCCGCTGCTGCACAGCGGCACTACAGCTCCACCGCTCCGCTGATGCACAGCGGAACTACAGTTCCGCTGCTCCGCTGCTGCACAGCCGCACTACAGCTCCACCGCTCCGCTGCTGCACATCGGCACTACAGCTCCGCTGCTCCGCTGCTCCGCTGCTGCACTACAGCCCCACCGCTCCGCTGATGCACAGCGGCACTACAGCTCCGCTGCTGCACTACAGCTCCGTCACTACAGCTCCGCTGCTCCGCTGCTCCGCTGCTCCGCTGCTGCACTACAGCTCCACCGCTCCGCTGATGCACAGCGGCACTACAGCTCCGCTGCTGCACTACAGCTCCGCTGCTCCGCTGCTGCACAGCGGCACTACAGCTCCGCTACTCCGTTGCTGCACAGCGGCACTACAGCTCCGCTGCTCGGCTGCTGCACTACAGCTCCACCGCTCCGTTGCTGCACAGCAGCACTACAGCTCCGCTGCTCCGCTGCTGCACAGCGGCACAACAGCTCCGCTGCTCCACAGCTCCAACTCAGCCGTCTCAGTTCCAACTCTGCTGTCTCAGCTCCACTTCCTCAGCTCTGCTGTCTCAGCTCCGCTGTTCTCAGCTCTGCTGTTCTCGGCTCTGCTGTTCTCAGCTCTGCTGTTCTCAGCTCTGCTGTTCTCAGCTCTGCTGTTCTCAGCTCTGCTGTTCTCAGCTCTGCTGTTCTCAGCTCTGCTGTCTCAGCTCCGCTGTTCTCAGCTCTGCTGTTCTCAGCTCTGCTGCTCTCGGCTCTGCTGTTCTCGGCTCTGCTGTTCTCGGCTCTGCTGTTCTCGGCTCTACTGTTCTCAGCTCTGCTGTTCTCAGCTCTGCTGTTCTCAGCTCTGCTGTTCTCAGCTCTGCTGTTCTCAGCTCTGCTGTTCTCAGCTCTGCTGTTCTCAGCTCTGCTGTTCTCAGCTCTGCTGTTCTCAGCTCTGCTGTTCTCAGCTCTGCTGTTCTCAGCTCTGCTGTTCTCAGCTCTGCTGTTCTCAGCTCTGCTGTTCTCAGCTCTGCTATTCTCAGCTCTGCTGTTCTCATCTATGCTGTTCTCAGCTCTGCTGTTCTCAGGCTCTGCTGTTCTCAGCTCTGCTGTTCTCAGCTCTGCTGTTCTCAGCTCTGCTGTTCTCAGCTCTGCTGTTCTCAGCTCTGCTGTTCTCAGCTCTGCTATTTTCAGCTCTGCTGTTCTCAGCTCTGCTGTTCTCCGCCGCAGCGCACCACCTCCGGGAGAC
This sequence comes from Chirona hameri, assembly GCA_036785665.1. Taxonomy (NCBI): domain Eukaryota; kingdom Metazoa; phylum Arthropoda; class Thecostraca; order Balanomorpha; family Balanidae; genus Chirona; species Chirona hameri. The sequence continues at coordinate 50,406 of JAXIVJ010000446.1, read as the reverse complement.
CAACGCGCATGCATTCCTCCTGCAGCCTGACCGACATTCGGCGCTCTGTAGCCTGGCAAATGTACACGGGCACACTCACTCAGCGCCCTTCGTCTGTCCATCGGCGCCTCCCGAACCGCGCACATGGAGGTGGGCAGCGATACTCTCCGCTCCCCCACACGCGCACACACCTGGCTAGCCTCGGCTCCGGCGGGAGCCACAGCTCCGCTTGGTCACCGCAGGTCATCACTGCCTCCGGCCATCGTCTCATCACCTTCGGTCCTCCCTCCCGACCACCTCCAATCGCCCACCGATGAAGCGTGGTGCCACCTCCTCCCCGCAGGTCCTAGTTTCTCCCTCTTCTTCCCGTCCTCCGCCCCGACGCGCTGCCGTCTTCTCCTCCACCACACAGCACGCCCTCCTCTCCTTCATCCGACAGCAGCGGGTCCAGCTGCAGGCTCACCAGGTCCGAGGTGCACGACGACGACAGCGCGCTGTACGCGCCGTCCCAGACGTCGCCCTCCGATTCGCAGCTCGACTCCAGAGCCATGCCACGCTGCTCCGGTTACCACTGTGGTCGTCGAATCTGGCTGGAGCGGCGATCCCTGCACACCGGTTCCGTGCGTTGCCTCAATGGTGCCGAAATAGCTTGTAGCAATGTAACACTCAACAGAAAACACAACCGATGTATTCGGACAAACGCCCACGTCCACGCAGTGTCGCCGCCCCAGCCAGACTGCCCGTCGTCCGCATTGACGGCGCTGTCATCGCATTGACAGGCGGCGGCTGGCAGCCAGATGTGACCCACTCGGCCCAGGTCCCCGACCCAGCACGGCAGCCGTACTGCCATCACTGCCATACGTGAGAGCAGGGCTGCTCTGACGTCGTTGCGTTTATGGCTCCATAAGCGCAATGACCCTCGACGCGTGCGCTAACGAGCGCACCGACACGCTCGCCACAGATGACCACCTTCACGCTGGATCCCAAGAAGAGTGGCGGCAAGGTCAAGCCCGTGCTCCACTTCTGCGGTCAGCCCCTCGGGTACGAGGAAAACCCCACCTTCCTCGGGGTGAAGTTGGACTGCCAACTGACCTTCGCCGCACATATCGAGGCGCTCAAGAATAAGATTGCGGGGAGAAGCTACGGAAGCCACCGCCGCACCCTCCGCGACGACTACCAGAGCTACGTCCGCTCCATCCGACTACGGCGCAGCGATATTTTTCACCCACGCGGCCCCAGCGGTGCGGGAGCGTTTGGAGGTTGAACAGCGGAAGTGTGCGCGCCTGATCACCGGCTGCATCAAGCTCACCGACAGGGAGACCCTGACAGCGGAAGCAGACCTGCCCCCGCTGTCAGTGCAGTCCAAAGAACTTGCGGCCGGCGAGTATGCGCGCCTCACCCGCCTCCCCGGGCAACCCTGCCCGCGAACTCTTGACGAAGACACCGATCCCGAGATTCCGCTACCGCGCTTACGAAGCGTGGAGACGTGCAACCTCGGTTTCCAAAGAGGCTGGCACATCGCCACTGCTGCCGGCGGACGAGGATGCCATACTTCAGCACAAATCGTGCCTCCGTCGAATCGGGGCGTGGGCCTGCGACACTGCGGGGCTGGACGGCCTCCCGAGGGAGCCCCTGACGCTATTCCAGGGCGACCCGCCCTGGTGCAACCGTGGAGGCAACGTCCGCTTCGTACTCGAACTGCCGCGGCCCACAAGGAAAACGGACCCACCGGACAAGAGGAAGGCGGCGGTACTGGAGGCCTTGGCCCTCGTCCCCGCTCCGGACTGCACCATTTGGTCAGACGGATCTGCCAAGGAAAGAACCATCCATGGCAGAGGCACTCCGCTCCCTCCACGAGTTGCCGGCCCCCTCCAGCTCCTTGATACAGGCGTGCTGTGGTGTCCAGACTCCCTGTCCGGTCTCCAACTCCTCAGCCGCGGCCCGGACACCCAACAGATGGCCCTCGCCCAAAGCGTCTGGAGCCTGCTCGACGCACTGGTTCACGGAGGCAAGGCCATCACGCTTCACTGGGTACCGGGCCACGCCGACCTCGCCGGTAACGAGGCAGCCGACCGCCTCGCCAACCAAGCGGCCGACGACTGCGACAAGAGTGAGGCGCCCATCGATATCTCCAGTGCCCGGACAGCCATCCGATGCTGGACGAAGGGCCTCGCCGAAACGCGGTCGCGTCGGCACCCTCACCGGTCACGGACGCATGGTCACGACGAGCTCGACCGGTGAGGACAATTCTCCGTCTCCCAGCTGCGTACCGGCTACTGCCGACTGGTGCTAGCCACACTGCACCGCCTCGGCCTGGTCGGGACCCGACCTGCCAGGCGTGCGGGGAAGAGGCAGAGGACGTGGGGTACCTGCTGGTCAGCTGCCCTGAACACGATTCAGCCCGGTGCCGGTTCTGTGGGCACCTGCCGACCCTGGAGGAGGTGCTTTCGGGGCCGGCCCACCACATCGTGGAATACCTGCGGAGGGTGGGGCGGGTCACTGCGCCGGTCGACCCGCCTCCGTCAGCCGCGACATTGTAACATTGTATTTTGGATAAATTCGTAAATAGTCATGCTTTATGTTAGGAGGTATGGGCATGTTGCATGGAAAATAGCATGTAAACTTAAAAGGGACTGAGCAGGTGCACTCATCGATGGCCTAAAGGTAGTGCGTCATGCATGTTTATTGTTTGGTAATTGCATGTTGTCCATTGTATTCGCTGCGCGAATTTGCTTTTTAACCCTCGCTACTTTTCCAATATTCCTCTTGAAAACACCGTTTCTTATAACCAGTTTGATTTCACCCGTCCTTACACAGACCATGATGCACTAATTGCGCCAGCTTATGGCTCCGAATCGGACGTGTACTATGCTGTCCGTCGGTGTCATTGGTAGGAGCTTGTTACTTGCAACGCACCGTTATCCTATCCTGTATTCACGTTCTGGTATTTTCTCCCTGTAAGGTCCAGGATCCCATCCTACCTGAATCCTGAAGCACTGTGCGTCGTCCAAACATCTCTGGAGATGATCTACGACTTGGCACAAGAGCTCGCACGAAACGAGGCCGAGCTGAAGTGAAGTAGTGCTGCCGAGAAGGTGCTCCGCCGTCGGCTCCAGCAGACCTGCAGCAGGGCTAAGCAGCGCGCGAAGAGGCTCCGGGAGCAGAATAAGGCGCTGCGCACCCGAATTGCCGCTCTCCAGGCGGCCTCCTCGCAAGCGAGTGCCCTCGCCGCCCGCGGCCCTCTGACTGCCGCCCAGCGCCGGGCCCTGGCCACGGGCAACCGTGTCCGCTGGTCCGACCAGGACGTCGGAAGATCCCTGGGTCTGCGCGTCCTCTCGCGACGGGCGTACTTGTATGTCAAGGAGTCAATGAACGTCCCTTTACCGTCTTTCAGCACCTTGTCGCAGTGGATCCATCCATCATTTCCACATGGTTCCAGGGATGATGGATTCCGCCATGTGGGTGCTTGAAGCGACCGTAACTGATCTCAGCGACATGGAGATGCTGTGTGTGATCGCGTTCGACGAGCTCAGTCTCGACAGCAGGGTTTGCTACGACCAGGGCCGTGACGTAGTGCTAGAAGCATCCAAGATGCAGCTCGTCATGGTTCGAGGTCTGACCGCTGCGTGGAAGCAGCCCATCTGGTACGATTTCGACCGGCCCATGACCTTGTGTGCTTCGAGCCATCATCTCTCGGATGCAGACCAGCGGCCTGAGAGTGACTGCCGCTGTGAGCGACATGGCCACCAGTAACGAGCGGCTGTGGGCCGGGCTGGGAGTCACCAGCGCTTTCACAAACCCAGCGGACCCAACAAGGTATTTGTTTTAGTACAGATACAGCTAACGAATCGATTAATTTGATTTATGTTTAGTACTCGCCTTGAATGGACGCAATGTTCGTCTCATATCGGATAAAGAACAATAGTATACCCGTGCTTTAATTCATTGGGCTGCACTTTTAACCAATAGGTTTTAGTCGGGTCGTTTCTTTTCTTTGCAGTTTATTCCTCCGAGAGCTTGAACATTCGTCGATTTTTTTTGTGTGCTAATTTTCGAACGGTATGGCCGCGATAAAGTTCAGTTGGACAAAAGTCCTGCATTGTTAAATTAAGGCCATGGTTACGGGCCGCTATAAGTTCACGGGAGCGGGAGCTTCCGATTACCGCCCGGGTGTGAGGCTTGTTTGAACAGTTCAAGGCTTTTATTGAACCTCACGATGAGTCTCTGAAACAGCATCACCATCGAATTGTCAGTGCCGGACAATATCAGGTCCTTTGATAAACCAGCTAACCCAATATCATCCTGTCATGTGGCAACCATCCTGGAGGACAGGTTACCGGATACACCTTTCTGCTGCTTCTGAAATCACATTCGCGGTAATCTTGGCGGAAGACCCGTGGAAGTTGTCACCGGATGAACGCCATGGCCCAGTCTGAGGCTTCTAATCCTAATGAGAGTCGTCAGCGCATTCACGACAGACGTCGGAGACGTCAGACAGCTGACCAATTGGTTTAACTTGTTGAGTCTGATACACCAGATGGCCCATGACCTTTTTGTCAAAGCCAAGCACCAGATGCTACATCTCCGTTCATTGTGCGTACTAAGTAAGAAAAGTTGATCAGTTGGGAGTTCGGGGTAACCGAGCGCTTAAAGGCCACAGTACACAGTGAACCATGCAATTTCGTGAGCCAGCCGTCAGAGATCGGTGGCCTGGCCCAGCCGATGGAGGGAGGTCATTCCGACAGGCGGGACAGTGCCGGATACCCACCCCCGAGTGGACTGCAAAGGTCACTGGCGGCGGGGAGATGGTAACCGGCCGGACACCTCCAAGGGTACTATAAACCGTCACTTGCGATGTGAGCCGGTAGCCAGAAAGTGCGGAGATGTGACGAGAGAAGGTAGCCGGACATCCTACTAGGATGTACGAGCTGACCAACTTGGGAGTTCGTCATCGTCGATTTGCTGGGAATCCGTGCCACTGTGCGTTCTTCAAGCAACTAACCTCCCTGGAACCTTTGTCACTTTTCGACACGCAGTACAAACAGGGGAGTCTGTGAAAAACAAAGGCAGCGAACCGCTATAGCGAAGGCAATCGGTCATCCCAGCTATCTGGTGTGTAAAGCTCCAACTCCCAGCGGCCCCCATTTAACTAATTAACGAATGGAATGGCATCTCTCGCGTACTGGTCCTTCCGGGCTTACTCGATAAGCAACTGTCATATGTAAATCCGCCCGTGGTAACCTGAAGAAGTAGCTAAAGGTTGGAAGAGTTCTGTCCGATCCCTACCATATCCGAACCACACGTGTCTCCGCCATACCATTTGCAACCTGATCAGGCGGGTGACCTTTTTGTCCATAAGCCTTATACACATATTCAGGTGAAACAAAGAGTCACGTGAAGATGTTGATGTTACAAGGATTTTCAGTTGTATATTAAAGCATCCCGAACTAAAACATAGAAGCGTCCGATGCCTCCGACACCCTGGTCAGAAACGAAATTGCCTCCTCTCTACCGATGAAGACGCGGCCCCATAGGAAAACGTGCCTCCGGAAGGTGCTCACCTTTTGAAACGCTTTAGTAGAGCTCAAAATCCTGCCTGTGAACCTACACAAGGTCAAAAGCCTCTCAAGGTGCGTCTCAGGGCATCTTCCGCTGCGCGCCTCCTTAGACGCGCGTCCGAGAATGGACGAGGGTATGCTGTGGGATGTATGTATGTCGTAACTATGGAATGCCCACAGATGATGTATGTATGTCGTAACTATGGAATGCCCACGTCGCGGCTGACGGAGCGAGGGTAACTAGGAGAGACCAACCAATCTCGCGGTTCGCGGGCAAGACCAAGAGGCGTCGCAGCGCTCCGTGGGTGTGCGATGTGTGTACGCCGTGACTTTGGAATACCCACAGATCTGGCGGACGGTGCGCGGGCTAGAAGGCGGAGGGTCGACGCAACCCCATGGGCCAGAGTCAATGTTTCACACATTTACGAAGGAGGAATGTGGGAACCATTTACAATTGTCCGGTTGTCGGAGACGGAGCCGGTCACATCGTCAGTTCCCCAGCCTGGGTTGGGCCGACGAGGCGACTGAAGATAATTGGCCGGTCCTGCGCCCTGGCCGATATAATTACCGGACATACTCGGGCGGGTCCTAACGCTCCCCAGGTCGTTGTTCGGGCATGCGCCATGACCGAGAAAATTGGCCTACCGCTCGCCAGGTCGTTGTTCGGTCAGGCGCCATAACCGATATAATTGGCCGGTCATGCGCGGGTCTCCCGCGCGCCGGGTTAGCCAGGGTATGCTGACTCGCACTCACATTTAACATAGAAGTATCCACAATAACTTTCACAGGCACCGGGGGACTGCAACCTGATGCCTGCAGGGAAACGGCAAACCCAACCGCATTACTCGCCGAAAGTACCCAATGACCTTCACAGGCGCCGGGGGACTGCATCATGAGGCCTGCAGGGAACTGCAAACCCAACTGCATTACCCGCCGAGGGTGCACAATGACCTCCACAGGCCAGGGGACTCCACCCTGAGGTCCGGGGCTGTCGTCTCGCGGCTGTCCCGGACTCCCTCTGCGCTATTACCGGATGGACGCCGAGTTCGGTCCGTTGGCCGACAGCTGGCCGTACCCAGGGGACCGACCGCGCCATGGATCGGCAGCCTGGGCAGACCACCGAACCGCGGCCAGTTCAGCGCCCATATGAGTCGCGGGCGGTTCGGACCGCGACAGACCGTGGAGAGTTCACCAACGCCCGGTCCTCAGCCGGGAAGAGGGCGACGACCGAGGTCGTACGGACCGGACGCATAATCGGGAGAGATTCGGAACCACCCGAAATAGACTCCCCGTCCACGCAACCAGCTACTACCAGTACCAACCAGCAGACGTCATCAGCCACTCCAAATTGATATCCAAATTGCAGCTTCACTGCATCGAGACAAGCTGGTTCGAAAATTATCTCTCTGGGCACACTCAAAGCGTAAGTTTCACTGATTCGGCCAACAACAAACAGATCTCGGACCCGCGACCTATCGACCAAGGGGTCTTCCAGGGATCCTCACTGGGGCCCCTGCTCTTCACTATCTTCACAAATGACCTCAGCCTTCACGCAGCTGGAGCATTTGTTGTCCAGTACGCCGACGACACCCAAATTCTCGTTTCTGGCCCTAAATCTGACTTGCCCGGTCTCATCGCCCGTCTAGAATCAGTCCTGGCCTCACTGGATGACTATTTCTGCGCAAATGGTCTGAAGGTGAACGAAACTAAGTTTGAACTGCTCCCGATCGGAACGCGTCAAAATCTCCGCACCTTACCGGCATTCACTGTTAAATTCCGCGACGTCGCGCTTACTCCGTGCAGGGAGGCAAATAATCTGGGGGTGATATTCGACCGCTGCCTCAACTGGGACTCCCACGTGACCTTCGTCAGCCAGAAATGCATGGGCATCTTGGCGGGAATAGCTCAGCTCCGTCACCAGCTTCCACCTGAGATCCTGCCCATCATCGTATCCGCACTGGTCTTTTCTCACATTCGGTACTGCCTCACTATCTTTGGAAACGGTTCGGCTAAAAATCTCGCAGCAGTTCAAAAGATCATAAACTTTGCCGCTCGCATAATCTCAGGAAAAAGGAAGTTCGACCCCATCTCGGCTGCTAGGGAAGAGCTAGGCTGGCTCACGTCTGCGGACTTACTTTATTACCAGACTTTGGCCTCACTTCATCGGATCCGCGTCACCGGTCAACCAGAGTATCTGGCTTCGCAGTTTTACACGAACCGAGAGCGTGCTGATCATGTGCGCAGTACTAGGCAAGACCATCTGCTCAGTCTGCCTCGCATCACCGGCTCTACTGCGGGCAAGCGTCAGTTTGTGTATCGCGCAGCTAAGCTCTACAATGAGCTGCCACCTGAACTTGCGACCGTGTCAGTGGCGTCGTTCAAACGTACGCTGAAGAAGCGCCTGCTACCGACGAAGGAGTAGAGCGACGAATCTATTGTATCTATTACCTGACTGGGAATATGTGCGTGTGAATGATATTATATCCACTGTTTTTATACACCCTACGTTTCTTGACTCGGGATTAGGAATAGCCCCCGGACCTCGGTCCATTAGAGGGGATAATCCCACGATGTACAATAAATAAATAAATAAATAAATACTCCACGGCCACGCTGCAGGCTGCCACACCAAGAGGCGCTGGCCGGCAGAGGCCACCGCAGGGCGAACGAGCTGACGCCACCCGCTGCAACATCAACGTCGCCCCGTTGTCCGCCGACTGGCAACCGGCTGCCACACCAAGAGGCGCTGACCGGCAGAGGCCACCGCAGGGCGAACGAGCTGACGCCACCCGCTGCAACATCAGCGTCGCCCCGTTGTCCGCCGACTGGCAACCGGCTGCCACACCAAGAGGCGCTGGCCGGCAGAGGCCACCGCAGGGCGAACGAGCTGACGCCACCCGCTGCAACATCAGCGTCGCCCCGTTGTCCGCCGACTGCCAACCGGCTGCCACACCAAGAGGCGCTGGCCGGCAGAGGCCACCACGGGGTGAACGAGCTGACACCAACCGGGGGAATGGGAGGTCACGAGACTCTTAACCCAGCGTCTCGAACGGCGTGGGTATAAATCTGCGTTTTTCCGTAGATAATAATTGTACTATTGTGTCACAAGTGTTGGACGCGTACTGTGGGGGGGGGGGGGGGAGGGGGGTTGTAAGCACGTAGTTAGTAGACCGTAGTTAGTTAGTAGAACGTAGTTAGTTAGTGGTGGGGGTAGAAATAGGCAATTGTAGTAGAACGTTAGTACCATAGATCGACTTAATTAAGAGTAGTCCGTGTTGCGTGACGGGTTGGAGACACTTGGAGACACAGTAGTTAAAACACTGGTGGTGGTAGATAGGAACGATCGTCACTTATAATGGCAGGACTAGTTACTCGAATAGGTAGGTTTTAAGGAGGAGTATACCGCGTTGAATGATAAGTCGCTCAACAAGAATTAGATCCCTTAGTATAGGGTTAAGCATGGATGTCGCGTTGAACCGCTGAATTTCGTGTGTGACATGATTCGCGTATCCTGTTGAGTAGCATGTGGCTATATAATCCTCTATAAATGTGACTCGGCTATTGTGCGTGCGGCGCGCCTCGGTTGTACTGTAGATATGAGCGTGACGTCACAACCTTGTAGCGGCACGCATGAGAGTGCGTGCCGCTGGTGTATATAAGGGCGCGTGGAGAGAGAGAGTCGGGGTCAGTGGGTGAGTGCGCTAGACAGTACCTACAACAATGTAAGTATTGGCGGTTACGTCGTCGGGGGTGGGGATGTGTTCCCCGGCGTAGAAATGGCGGTAACCGAATTATCTATGAGCCTGTAACAGAGTTATATCTTATATCTATTGAGCCGTATTTTGGAACGTCTGTTATCTGTCGTGTCGCTTAAACTTCAACTCGTATTGTATGTGGAATCTGTCGACTATCTCTGACTTGTAAAAAATATACCTTGCCGTCGTGTAAGACAGCTTTAATTGAGATAAGCGGAAGCAAGTAAAGGTGGATATATAGACGTTAACTTACGAACCGTTCTCTGACAAATCAAATCATGCCCCTACACACATGGAAAGCGAGAACGTAACTTTGAATTCACCTGTTAGAGAACGTACGACTTTATAATTCACAAATGCTGTATCTCCTGTACCTGTTTTCTGTGTCCACTTGTCCATGCCAAAAACAAATAAAGTACCTATACAAGCACAGGCGTCGCTACCTTCTAAAAAGTGGGGGGTCCACTGCCAGGGGGCGCCATACCCAGAGGGGGCGCCCCGGCCTAGAGGGGCGCAAATCCCATGAACTACCTAGATTTCACTTGCTTAATTTTGCAGCCCCTCTTTCGCATAAAAAGAGCAAGTGAACTTGCTACCAATCCTTCCATATTGGGAGGATGGGTTTTATGCTATATTTTTTCTTCTTCTCAAAGCGTCGCGAAACAGTGTTATTGCTGATGGGAAGACATTTGCAATGCCCAGTCAGTGGTCGTGAAACATGCATCGACGAGTTATAATTACATATAGACGAATTATATCGACGAATCAATACATAAATGTCGACGTTACGCAGCGAGCGATTCATTTTTTTGCTGGTTTTAAATCGAAAGAATACAGCTTTGACAATTTCAAACCTACACCCGCACAGCGGCATGCTCATGCAAGGACTGCGCATTGCACATCAACATGGGACATATACCTGACTAATGAGCGACTAGTTTAATTAACTCGCGCTCCGCTGGAGGGGGGGGGGGGCAAATTGTACCCCTCCCGGAATTTCTCAATAACTTGAAAACTGAGTAGAAAATCAAGGTTTGATGCAAATTGCAAAACAAAAACGTCAAAAGAACGGAAATGACATTCTCTTAAAAATGGTTATCTCGGATTTGCGAAATTTTGGGTTTTGACCCCATTTTTTTTTCATTTCCATATTTTTTAAAAAGATATTCACCAAACCGGAATATATGTTAGCGAACCAACTATGGACGATACCCAAACCAAATTTCAAAGAATATCTTTATTTTTGACTAACTTATGGCTGCCTAAGTATAAGTAACTCATGACGTCATTTTGTCAAGTTACATTGTTTTGCTTGCATTGACCAGATACAGACAAATAAATACCACCGCTGTATTTCTTAGACAAAGCTGATCTAGAAGCATGCTTTATGTATTTATATTAATCAATTTAAAATGTGTTCCTTGTTGTGGCCCGATCTTGACCTGAGGGCCATTATATGGGGTCAGGTTGTGAAAATGACTGCCACTATCGAATTCTACGTGTAAAATAACCCATACAACATGTGTCGCATGACTTTCGTAGACCTGTGACCTTTTGTGACCTGACATTGACCTTGACCTTTGCTTAAAAGTTAACTTTCGCTTATATGGGAGATGCATTACATTATACCTTTGAGAGCACCTTGTGCGATAATAGTCGCAATCTAAGGCTTTGGATGGAAAGTATGGCCCAAAAACTCAAATTCCTCAATTTTGACCTTTGACCTGATCTGACCTGACATGTGACCTTGTTTTAAGAATTTCCGGTATGCAATATATTCGTCTCCTTGAGAGCTTTCGATCGCCGCCTTGTGCGTCCCGCTGCGGTCATTAGTTCAGAAGGTACGAGGGGGAGGTCAAATGTATCCCCCCTTTCCCCCAGCGGGGCGCGTTCGGCTGTCGACCCCAGCGGGGCTCGGGTTAACGGATCATATCGACTACCACTGGATGCATTTCACTCCACATATTCACAGCACTGAAGGTTTGGGTAGTAAATAAAATTAACAATGAAGAAAATAATTAAAGGAAAGCTTATCAAGAAAGGAAAGGGAACATCAGCCAATAACTTGCAAACGGTAAATCGCACAGACATAAGAATGGTACCGATCGCTTCGGTGCATCATGACAGGTACAGTGGTGAATAATCAAAGGGATCGGCCCTGGCGCACAACCAGAAAGCACATTTCGGGAGGGGGATACAGCTGTTGGGATTGTCATCCCCAGGCCAAAAGGGGCCTCATTTCCGATACAAAGGGGTGCACGACCTGAGGGGCGACACCTGCACGCGCAGCCCCCCCCCCCCCCCGCGAGGCATGCAGGGGCGCCGACTGCACAGTCACAACGCATTATGCCGCCCCCGGAAGGTATCTCGTCGCCCTAGGAAGGCATCATGCCGCCCTCGAAAGGCACCATGCCGTCCTTGGAAGTTGAAAGGCATCTTGTCGCCCCCAGAGCGCATTATGCCGCCCTCAGAAGACGTCTTGCCGCCCTCGGAAGACATCTTGCTGACCTCGGAAGGCATCATGCCGCCCTCGGAAGACATCTTGCCGCCCTCGGAAAGCATTTTTCCGCCCGCAGAGCGCATTATACCGCACTCAGAAGACGTCTTGCCGCTCTCGGAAGGCATTCTGCTGCCGCCATCAGAGTGCATTATGCCGCCCTTGAAAGGTACCATGCCGCCCTCGGAACTTATTGCTGCTCTCAGAGCGCATTGTGCCGCCCTCAGAGCGCAGCCAATTGCGCCAGACCTGACCGGAGCACGAGGCTGGGCGGACGTGCCATTGGTATTTATTACTTTTATTGGCGATTGGTCGTTTTATTATTTTGCTGTCGTTTGCCCGTGTTGTTTTCTTAATTAATGCACAGCGGTGCTGAGTTAAGTTATTGGTGTGTCAGTCCGGGGAGTCAGAATTGGCCTCAATTGGGGATGACGGTGATAGGAGGAACGGACTACAGTATACATGCATGTATATTGTGCTCAACGCGTGTCCGGCTCTCAGAGTCAGGTCCAGCAACTTCAATGGTGTTGGACAGCATTTGCAAAATAGCGAAAATGGTCACGCCAACGCGAGGGTGAAACGGCTCCCTGGTTGAGGCCGTACCGGAGTCGCCGGAATGTGCCCGTCCGGACCGGTCGGCGATCAGCTATTATACCTTTTCACTCGTGCTGCCCGCCCAGGAGCGTCGCAGCGGGGGTCTCCATTTCAGTCTCGAATAACAATAAACGTGCGAACACCGAGGGACGACTATTCACCATTCCTAACGTTGAAGACACAACTTGAGGAAAGGGATGTCCCGGCGGGTCGGTCCGTGCCGAGGAGACGGTACCTGTGGCCCACAACGGAAATTCCCGGTGTCTGAATTATTAATAATTGCCTCGGCATTATAATTGTCCGGCCTTCAAAATTAAAATGACATTTCATCGATGGTCTGCACCATATCACGATGAATATAATGCCATTGACAGGGGCGGATGTAGGAGGGGCGCCCATAGTACATGGCCGCCCCCGCCGGCGGAAGCAACCATGGCACAGGCCTGCCGCTTCTGAGTATGCGTCTCTGGGCCAATATTTCACTCAGCCGTATACGCCACTTACGTTGATGGCATCCTGAGCCGGAGGCGCCCATGCACCCTGGCTTCCCTTGAGTAAGAGGCGCCCGCGCGTCGGAGCGTTTCTCACGTCTATGGCGACCTTTAATCAGTAGTGTTTCTGGTTGAACGAGTGCCACATGTTCGCTTTCGTTTCGGGGTTGCTATCGGTCGGTGCATAAGCGCCTCTGGCTTATGGGACTCTGCCGGCGCCACTGATAACCGACCGAGATGGCTTAGTTCGTGATATGGTCACAATTTTGTTTGTGTTGTATGCTCGTCCAGTTCAATGGTACAAGCAAAGTGGAAATTGACAAACGCATAAAACAGGATTTGCTTCTTTACACGGAAATTGCACCCCTTTTCTCTCGGCATCGGCGTTCCATTGACCCATATCGCCCCGTTGATCACAAATAACGCCCCCAGATCAACCGCCCCTCCTCGCAAAATCCTAGACTCGCCCCTGAACACGTAAACCGTGATATTCACGTCAGCGATACCCTCCATGCAAAGTTGTGCACGGTGTCACCGGCTATCGCCGACTCTTTCGGACGTCAGTGCTTCCTGACCAGACCTACCATACCCAATCATAGATGAACACTTGAGTCAGCGCCATTAGGAATGTTTCAGTTGCTGCGATGATACAGCCGTTAGGAATGCATCAGAGCCATGTATGTATTTTTGTTCTAAGGAACATTGCGAAGGCTGATAACTTTCACGCATCATACTCAGTCAAATCACGATGGTGACGGGGTGACAAGCAAATATCACATTGTGCCGCAATTGGATCGTGGATTATCTGTTCACCGTGATATGACGAAATATGATACGAGATATTTCATATGCAAATTTAATAACCTTTCATCGAAATTAAAATGAAAAAAGTTCAAAATTCGACTATTGATATTGCGATACTTCATCAGAATGAATTAGCTAAATTAGCTTGTGTTTAGCAAATTCATTCTGATGAAGATCTGTGTATCGAAATATCAATAGCCTAATTTTGAACTTTTTAATTTTAATTTCGAGGAAAGGTCATTCAATTTGCATACTAATCTGTCTACATGTTCCTCGCACAATCACTGAGAAACCTAAATGACGAGATATTACCAGCAGCCTCAACAAATAGCAGGTCCCAAACGCCATGCAAACTGTGACACATCAACTGCAAATTTCATATTACAATCTCGTACAACCGGCAGTCCGGCACACAAAGCTAAAAACATATGACACGCTATCACAGCCGAGTACATAAACGTGACACAATTCGTTGCACAAACATATCGAATAACAAACGACACAGAATCTGTCCTGGCATTTCTTCTGTCGAGCAAATGTCATGGGAAGTATAGTTAATCGCAAAAAAAACGCAGGGACTCTAGTGACACAATACTCAGCTCAGATATAAACTGAACACAAAATGGACATCAGACAGATACACGCATTTTGCAAGTGACATTTAAAACTATTCGCAATCGTAGAAGTTTTCTACAGCACTCTGAGACGGCCAGAATACCGAGCAAACTTCCACACCGGAGTGCTGTTCATGGTCCCTGCTGTTCGGCGGTTAACCGCAGGCTCTAAGCCCGTCTCTTTGATCATGCGTCATCACTGGCAGGCGTCTTATGAACACTGAATGACGCGATGCGCCACCTAACATGACATTTTGACCTGCGGTCGCTTCGTACCGACCGCCGGAACCGCAGCTCACCGCAGCCGTGTGACGTCATACCTTTCGCCCCATCCCCACTTTCAGTTATCCCCACTGCTGCCGACCGCCGAACCGCAGCCAACCGCAGGGTCGTGAACAGTACTCTGGTTCAATCTGTGAAAGAGATAAAGGAGCTGGGTTACCACCATCATTACGAAACAATAACGGTAACGCCCATTGGCCTATATGGTCCGCCAGCAGCTATCCGTAGTTAGCGGATATCCCAAATCGAGGGCCACCCACGTGCGCACGTGCTGGCTGATCTCGATTCCGACTCATGCGAACCACCCCAGAATCCAGGCTCATGTCTGTGCCCGCTCACAAAATCTAAAATCGATTGGTCCAGCAGTTTGAGTTCTGAGTGCGGCAGTCGCACGTGGGCGCGTGCCAACAGACACACGATTTGAGTGGAATGTTGCTAGTACCCAAGCATGTAGCCATACAGCAAATTACAGGTCAATCTGGCGGGTACTTTGACAAATATTGACCACCCAATATGAGGGTGAGGGCAACAATGTACACCCTTTTGCACTTGCCACGTGCCCACGCTGTTATCGTTGGGATGGAAGCCATGGGAGTGCCAAATAGTGAAAGTTAGTTCCATTTCCTATTCACACACCGGTTGTGTACTCATAGCTCGCACCATTATTGAAAACGAAGCCACTAGCCGGAGTTCCCCACGAGGGTACCATTTTACACCCCTTCTGCACTTGCCGCGTGCTCACGTACACAAATGGAACACAAGTGATCAGTCAATATTGTGAACACACTCAACTTACCGTGAATATGGGGCTCCAGCAAGAGCGCGCAGAGTCGAGGTACTCCCGACGATAGTTGACTGCCTCGTAGATGAGCCCTCTCAGACCCTGAAGAACGGCGGTCGACTGCTGCCGAATGCAGTAGTGATCGGTATCTGCCGTCGGCTCCACGACCGATAGACGCTCATCTTCTGGTCGGCTCAACTGTTCCTCTACCAGCTGTGGATCACCAATGCATATTTAACAGGCATGTGACAGTACCAAATGCACACCCAGTACAGATATTTGGCAGGACAATACCGTAATAACGAAAGGTAATAACATAGTGAAATACGATAACTGAATACGGGTCTACCAGGCGCAATCTTCTTTAAATAATGCCAACTAAGCATAAATGTTAAGGAAATATGCTCGTAGTAGAACACAAGTCATCACAAAAACCTGTGATTAGTGTTGGCTGGGTGCCATTTTTTTTGGAGACAGGTAACCGCGAATTATCTATATGATAGCGGTCCGCAATCTTTAAAACAAAAAAGCAAGATGCTCTTATGAACCTCAACACAATGGTGGGCCAAATCAAGATTTTGTATTGGTGTGATACCGGTTACCAAAAATACAGGGAAGTACGTTAATGATATCGAGTTAGGTCTATAAGTCGCGCTTGTAAGCGATGCAGTTTGAGCGGAAGATGGCATAACAAATAGATCCTTTTGTTGATTGTCCACTCATTGTGAAATGTGAGCCACTGTGTGATCGATTTGGCAACAACAAATCGATTTGGCAACAACAACAACAACATGCTCCCCCAGACACTGGAAAGTGGGATGTCAGTTAACTTACCGCCAGCGAGTGCATCAGCATGTCGATGACATCAGAAGAGGTTGATAGGAGGCGCCGCAATTCGTCGTCCACGATTGCTAGCTCTTCTCGCGTTCGACGGAGACGCACGCATGAGCGCGTCACATATGGCTGTTGTTGTTGTTGTTGTTGTTGTTGTTGTTGGTCCCTCCGGCCCCGGCTAGGGCCGGGGCGTAGCCGTACGGCTCTGGTAGGACCGGTAGCCGGCAGCTAAGGCCGCCACCACGCCGTCCCGCTGCAGGTCCTCCGGTCGTCCATTATGTTTCCCAGCGATAGGAGGCGGGCCCCGCACAGGCAGGGACACTTCAGCAGGATATGCTGAGGCGTGTCCGGCTCCTCGTCGCAGACCCGACACCGGGCCGCTGGGCACCCGGCATCGTTGCATCCCGGGCACGAGTCGGTCGGGCGGCGTCCGATGCGATGAAGGTACTATTCGGACCCGCTCCAGTGTCCGGCTCGGAGTGGGTGGATGTCCACGGCGGCCTTTCGGCTGTCGCCGCGGACCGGGTCCGGGAGGCGGTCCTTGAAGGTGCGCTGATACCAGCCGCCGGGCCACGATCGCTGTCACGATCGGCGGGGCGTTCTGGCGGCGGCGCGGGTGATGCTCTTGATGTCGATGAGCGACTCGGTCTGGTCCAGGGCTGAGGCCTCCTTGCGAGGGCGTCTGCCCGTTCGTTCCCCGCCAAGCCGCAGTGCGCCGGCACCCACTGCAGGTGGATGCGGTGCCCGCGGCCGAGCCGAGCCGAGCAGCTCTATGGCCGAGCAGCTCCCATATCTCCGCACCCATCTCCGCGGTCTGAGCCGCAGGGCCGCCCTCCAACGTGAGCAGCGCCGCCTGTGGGTCTAGGCACGCGACCACGGGGGGGGGGGCTCGGGGATGGCTCACAGATGGCTCGTTTCACCGGCAGTGACATCGCGCTATCCTCAGTCGACTGAATATGCCATGGAAAACAGCACTTCCCGGCGTCCTTCATGGCCACCACACCAGTTTCGCGCCGGTACCTTTCACGCAACTTTTCAAGCTTGATATGGTCTGCTTTCATTAGCCTCCTGGATGCATTCCGCATTTTGCAAACGAGCTGGCCGCGTTGGTGACGGCAGAACGTCGCGCACGCCAGCTGTCGCTTACCATCTCAACCATCTCAATGGCGTTTTCCAGGTCGGTACCATTGGCCCGTGTGTCACGGCTTGAGAGCGACATGGCCAGAACGCGCAGCTCATCTACTATTGCGTCCACCTGACTGGCTGGGATCCACGCCGTGTTTATGCAGGAGAGTTAAGCTTTGACTAGAGGATAGGGATCCCTTTCTGGGCGGCTCACAGCCTTTTCACCAAGTCATGCATGCGCAGGTGCTAATCCCGATTGTAGCTAAGCACCATGTCAGTAATGGTGTCAACGAGCTGTGCCGACGGCATATACTTGGTGGTGTTACCAGCCCGGCTCAGGAAGGCGTTGGCGATCTCGGTGGTCTCCATGATCGACCAACCCGATTCAGGTTGCCAGCAGCCGCCGTAGGTTATCTGCAAAGCAAGGATGTAATGCAATAGCAGCCACTAACCACGACTTCCCCGAACTTTGTTCATTTGTACGGCAAGCTAAATGGAAATAATGACCTTTTCCACAAAAATGGAGTTAGCACTTGGAATGGGAAGAAGCACTCAACTTATAAGTAAATCCTATCACATTTACATAAAAATGCCCCTAGCCGAAGTTATTTCAAGTTAAAGTTGCTAAGCGTTCTACGCTTATAACGGTCGGTACTCAGCAAGTACTTGGCAGCGAATTCAATGTCCGAGCTAAAATTAGCCTGCCTACGCATCGTTATTTATCATGAAGGTATGTCATATGTTTCCTGTACTCGATCTTTTGCGAATATATACCAAACTTTTATGAACAATCAACAAGCATTTGACAAAAAATGCATTGAAATCGGCAGTTTAGTTTGGCCCCGGACGGCGACCTATTTAGTGTTCTCGACTATTTATATATAAAAAATAAATTGGGTGCTTTCCACATGAATTTTCAACATACATTCAACATACATTTACATTACAATGCACACATGACACATTTATCTGAGCCGTTTTTCTGTAATTAATCAATAAACATTTTAAAAACCCATGATGCATTCGGCGGTTTAACTTGGCCCCCTACGACGACGTATTTAGTGCATGCGATTTATTGAGAGGTAATTCAACGAGAAGTATTCAACGTTGAACAGATTGAAACAAAACGACCGGTATGTCCACTCGGCCGCTGCCGGCCGAGTGGTCCAGCCTCCAAACCTCCTCAAACAAGCCGGTATCGAGAACAGTACCGTCGGGGAGCTGGAGACGGCCAGTCAGCACATGTGCCCGGATGAGTTTTAGGAGATGTGGGGTGTCAGCGAACACCCATATGCACCTGAAAAGTAAAAATAAGTTTAAATGGAATGGTTACAGATGATGAAATGCTGCAACAACTATAGGGGCATCAACATTCTAAAGGCAATTATTATTAATCAACAGCAATAGGCATCCGCAGCAATACAAAGGTAAAGTAAAAATGGCGAAAATTAGAAAAAGAAACGCGATTTCTTCGCTCCACGAATAAACTGCAAATAAAAGAAACGATCCGACTAAAACCAATTGGTTAAAAGTGCAGCCCAATGAATTAAAGCACGGGTATACTATTGTTCTTTATCCGATATGAGACGAACATTGCGTCCATTCAAGGTGAGTACTAAAAATAAATCAAATTAATCGATTCGTTAGCTGTATCTGTACTAAAACACATACCATGTTGGGTCCGCTGGGTTTGTGAAAGCGCTGGTGACTCCCAGCCCGGCCCACAGCCGCTCGTTACTGGTGGCCATGTCGCTCACAGCGGCAGTCACTCTCAGGTCGCTGGTCTACATCCGAGAGATGATGGCTCGAAGCAGACAAGGTCATGGGCCGGTCGAAATCGTACCAGATGGGCTGCTTCCACGCAGCGGTCAGACCTCGAACCATGACGAGCTGCATCTTGGACGCTTCTAGCACTACATCACGGCCCTGGTCGTAGCAAACCCTGCTGTCGAGACTGAGCTCGTCGAACGTGATCACACACAGCATCTCCATGTCGCTGAGATCAGTTACGGTCGCTTCAAGCACCCACATCGCGGAATCCATCATCCCTGGAACCATGTGGAAATAATGGATGGATCCACTGCGACAAGGTGCTGAAAGACGGTAAAGGGACTTTCATTGACTCCTTGACATACAAGTACGCCCGTCGCGAGAGGACGCGCAGACCCAGGGATCTTCCGACGTCCTGGTCGGACCAGCGGACACGGTTGCCCGTGGCCAGGGCCCGGCGCTGGGCGGCAGTCAGAGGGCCGCGGGCGGCGAGGGCACTCGCTTGCGAGGAGGCCGCCTGGAGAGCGGCATTTCGGGTGCGCAGCGCCTTGTTCTGCTCCCGGAGCCTCTTCGCGCGCTGCTTAGCCCTGCTGCAGGTCTGCTGGAGCCGACGGCGGAGCACCTTCTCGGCAGCACTACTTCACTTCAGCTCGGCCTCGTTTCGTGCGAGCTCTTGTGCCAAGTCGTAGATCATCTCCAGAGATGTTTGGACGACGCACAGTGCTTCAGGATTCAGGTAGGATGGGATCCTGGACCTTACAGGGAGAAAATACCAGAACGTGAATACAGGATAGGATAACGGTGCATTGCAAGTAACAAGCTCCTACCAATGACACCGACGGACAGCATAGTACACGTCCGATTCGGAGCCATAAGCTGGCGCAATTAGTGCATCATGGTCTGTGTAAGGACGGGTGAAAATCAAACTGGTTATAAGAAACTGTGTTTTCAAGAGGAATATTGGAAAAGTAGCGAGGGTTAAAAAGCAAATTCGCGCAGCGAATACAATGGACAACATGCAATTACAAAACAATTAACATGCATGACGCACTACCTTTAGGCCATCGATGAGTGCACCTGCTCAGTCCCTTTTAAGTTTACATGCTATTTTCCATGCAACATGCCCATACCTCCTAACATAAAGCATG
Organism: Chirona hameri; assembly: GCA_036785665.1. NCBI lineage: Eukaryota > Metazoa > Arthropoda > Thecostraca > Balanomorpha > Balanidae > Chirona > Chirona hameri. Next base: position 30,174 of record JAXIVJ010000446.1, on the reverse strand, counting down.
ACTATTTACGAATTTATCCAAAATACAATGTTACAATGCCGCGGCTGACGGGGGCGGTTCGACCGGCGCAGTGACCCGCCCCACCCTCCGCAGGTATTCCACGATGTGGTGGGCCGGCCCCGAAAGCACCTCCTCCAGGGTCGGCAGGTGCCCACAGAACCGGCTCCGGGCTGAATCGTGAGCAGGGCACCTGACCAGCAGGTGCCCCACGTCCTCTGCCTCTTCCCTGCACGCCTGGCAGGTCGGGTCCCGACCAGGCCGAGGCGGTGCAGTGTGGCTAGCACCAGTCGGCAGTAGCCGGTACGCAGCTGGGAGACGGAGAATTGTCCTCACCGGTCGAGCTCGTCGTGACCATGCGTCGGTGACCGGTGAGGGTGCCAACGCGACCGCGTTTCGGCGAGGCCCTTCGTCCAGCGTCGGATGGCTGTCCGGGCACTGGAGAGATCGATGGGCGCCTCACTCTTGTCGCAGTCGTCGGCCGCTTGGATGGCGAGGCGGTCGGCTGCCTCGTTACCGGCGAGGTCGGCGTGGCCCGGTATCCAGTGGAGCGTGATGGCCTTGCCTCCGTGAACCAGTGCGTCGAGCAGGCTCCAGACGCTTTGGGCGAGGGCCATCTGTTGGGTGTCCGGGCCGCGGCTGAGGAGTTAGGGACCGGACAGGGAGTCTGGACACCACCGCACGCTCTGTATCAAGGAGCTGGAGGGGGCCGGCAACTCGTGGAGGGAGCGGAGTGCCTCTGCCATGGATGGTTCCTTCCTTGGCAGATCCGTCTGACCAAATGGTGCAGTCCGGAGCGGGGACGAGGGCCAAGGCCTCCAGTACCGCCGCCTTCCTCTTGTCCGGTGGGTCCGTTTTCCTTGTGGGCCGCGGCAGTTCGAGTACGAAGCGGACGTCGCCTCCACGGTTGCACCAGGGCGGGTCGCCCTGGAATAGCGCCAGGGGCTCCCTCGGGAGACCGTCCAGCCCCACAGTGTCGCATGCCCACGCCCCGATTCGACGCAGGCACGGTTTGTGCGGAAATATGGCATCCTCGTCCGTCGGCAGCAGTGGCGATGTGCCAGCTTCTTCGGCAACCGAGGTCGCACGTCTCCACGCTTCGTAAGCGCGGTAGCGGAGTCTCGGGTTCGGTGTCTTCGTCAAGAGTTCGCGGGCAGGGTTGCCCGGTGGGAGGCGGGTGAGGCACGCATACTCGCCGGCCGCAAGTTCTTTGGACCGCACTGACAGCGAGGGCAGGTCTGCTTCCGCTGTCAGGGTCTCCCTGTCGGTGAGCTTGATGCAGCCGGTGATCAGGCGCGCACACTTCCGCTGTTCAACCTCCAAACGCTCCCGCACCGCTGGGGCCGCGTGGGTGAAAAATATCGCTGCGCCGTAGTCCAAGATGGAGCGGACGTAGCTCTGGTAGTCGTCGCGGAGGGTGCGGCGGTGGCTTCCGTAGCTTCTCCCCGCGATCTTCTTCTTGAGCGCCTCGATGTGCGGCGAAGGTCAGTTGGCAGTCCAACTTCAGCCCGAGGAAGGTGGGGTTTTCCTCGTACCCGAGGGGCTGACCGCGGAAGTGGAGCACGGGCTTGACCTTGCCGCCACTCTCCTTGGGGTCCAGTGTGAAGGTGGTCATCTGTGGCGAGCGTGTCGGTGCGCTCGTTAGCGCACGCGTCGGGGTTCATTGCGTTTATAGAGCCATAAACGCAATGACGTCAGAGCAGCCCTGCTCTCACGTATGGCAGTCATGGCAGTACGGCTGCCGTGCTGGGTCGGGGACCTGGGCCGAGTGGGTCACATCTGGCTGCCAGCCGCCGCCTGTCAATGCGATGACAGCGCCGCCAATGCGGACGACGGGCAGCCTGGCTGGGGCGGCGACACTGCGTGGACGTGGGCGTTTGTCCGAATACATCGGTTGTTTTCTGTTGAGTGTTACATTGCTACAAGCTATTTCGGCACCATTGAGGCAACGTACGGAACCGGTGTGCAGGGACCGCTGCTCCAGCCAGACTCGACGACCGCAGTGTTAACCGGAGCAGCGCGGCATGACTCTGGAGTCGAGCTGCGAATCGGAGGGCGACGTCTGGGACGGCGCGTACAGCGCGCTGTCGTCGTCGTGCACCTCGGACCTGGTGAGCCTGCAGCTGGACCCGCTGCTTTCGGATGAAGGAGGAGGACGTGCTGTGTGGTGGAGGAGAAGACGGCAGCGCGTCGGGGCGGAGGACGGGAAGAAGAGGGAGAAACTAGGACCTGCGGGGAGGAGGTGGCACCACGCTTCATCGGTGGGCCACGGATCATACGGATAGGCCACTCCCCCCTCGACCTGTCCCTCCTGCCATCTAGTGAGCATTTCTGGAAGTGTCTTCATTGAGGACAGTTTGAACGGAGTGATATTCCGCGACGTTGGCGCCTGTGCGTCTCCAGCTCGAACCGACGTGTATTCGCAAGAAAAGCAAGTAAATTCATTAAAGAAACCATCCAGGAGATACCTCAGCTTGGCAAGTATAGTTGGGGATAAAAAAAATATCGAGAAAATACATCAGGAAAAGTTAAAATAAGCTTTAAATGAGGAACAAAGAAATGATTGTTGACCGGTGGCCAACCGTGCGTAGAAGTAGATATTAAGGAATGTCCTTCTAGGTTTCACCATGGTTGTATATTCTGTTGTATTTTAAGTGTAACTAGCATTGCTAAATGCTATTGTAATTGCTCATATATTCAATGTAGGATCCAAAATTGTACTGGAGTTATATGCGCCACTTTTGTCAATGCTAGTTTGGTTGTATGTCGTTTTCAGCATTTCAACCTAGTGTATGATATTTTTGCATTTATTAGGTTTGCATGTACATAATTTAATGTTAAAGATGGAATGAGCAGCTTGAAATAAGCCAGTTAAATCAAATGCATTTTCTTTAGACTTGTTTCATTTTGGGCATGCGCCATAGGAGCATGCCCAAAATAAAGCTAGAGGCCTTCAAAACTAGAGCATATACTCTTGCTTTGAAGACTTGAGTTATCCCAGAGATGGTTCCAATCTTGCCATTTTGACATTTATTTTATTTCCAGGCATCTTCATCATGAAGAGAAAGGACAGTAGTCCATGGTGTGGAGCAATCAACTGCAAAGCATCAAAGACTCAGTGTCCAGATCTCAGCTTTTTTAGATTTCCACCTCAACCAGAAAGGTAAAGACCTGTGAACGGCTGCACCCAAGGGTGGAGAATGGTTTCAAAAGTTGGTGTGGCCGGCTGCTGAATAGTATACAGGGCGTTTTTGCTAAAGTATATGTATTGCTGGAGCCACAAACAACAGCCCAATGATCTAACTTGTCAAATAAAGTGTTAGGCTATGTTTTAATATTTGACCAGTAACTTGTACAATCACTCTAAAAAAGACGAATCAGAGTTGGATGTTGATGATGTTTATATAATTTCAACAATTTGATACATGCTAGTGCTACGGACATTAGCATTCATCTGTTGGCAATATTGTTTTATGTGATATAAATACCACCTTGTAAAACAGTGTTCTTTTGCCATTTGCAACACCAAATAACCATTTAGAGCCTTATGTGAAACATATTCTATTTTCATTTTCAGGTCCAAAGTATGGGTGCAGATGTGTAGACGTGAAGATCTCCTGGGCAAGTCGACACAATACCTGTATGAAAATGTCAAGCTGTGCTCAAAGCACTTTGAAGCTTCACAGTTCTACCCAAACAACACAAAGAGGCTGAAGATGAACAGTGTGCCAACCATGTTTGATGTGCCGAACCCACCGAAGCCAATAACACCACGGAGGCCACTTGTCATGAGGCAGGAAAATCGACCCTCCGAGCCTGACCAGGGTGAGTTTGAGTATTAGCACTGTGGCGCCCATTCTGTCTCCTTCGGAATAGTTTGTTTTGTGTCAATCCCTTCTTGGCTTTGTGTTGTGCCTCCCTCTGGGCTGTGTGTAGTGATTCACTCTGAACTGTGTGTTGTTCCTCCCTCTGAGCTGTGTTGTGCCTCTCTCTGAGCTACGTGTTTTGCCTGCATCTGAGCTGCGTGTTTTGCCTGCATCTGAGCTGTGTGTTGTTCCTCCATCTGAGCTGTGTGTTGTGCCTCCCTCTGAGCTGTGTGTTGTTCCTCCCTCTGAGCTGTGTGTTGGGCCTCCCTCTGAGCTGTGTGTTGGGCCTCCCTTTGGGCTGTGTGTTGTTCCTCCCTCTGAGCTGTGTGTTGTTCCTCCCTCTGGTCTGTGGTGTGCCTCCCTCTGAGCTGTGTGTTGTTCCTCCCTCTGGTCTGTGTTGTGCCTCCCTCTGAGCTGTGTCTTGTTCCTCCCTCTGGGCTGTGTGTTGATCCTCCCTCTGAGCTGTGTGTTGTGCCTCCCTCTGAGCTGTGTGTTGTGCCTCCCTCTGAGCTGTGTGTTGTTCCTCCCTCTGAGCTGTGTGTTGTTCCTCCCTCTGGGCTGTGTTGTGCCTCCCCTGAGTTGTGTGTTGTTCCTCCCTCTGAGCTGTGTATTGTTCCTCCCTCTGAGCTGTGTGTTGTGCCTCCCTCTGAGCTGTGTGTTGTGCCTCCCTCTGAGCTGTGTGTTGTTCCTCCCTCTGAGCTGTGTGTTGTTCCTCCCTCTGAGCTGTGTGTTGTTCCTCCCCCTGAGCTGTGTGTTGTTCCTCCCTCTGAGCTGTGTGTTGTGCCTCCCTCTGAGCTGTGTGTTGTTCCTCCCTTTGAGCTGTGTGTTGTTCCTCTCACTGAGCTGTGTGTCATTCCTCCCTCTGGGCTGTGTGTTGTTCCTCCCTCCGGTCTGTGTTGTGCCTCCCTCTGAGCTGTGTGTTGTTCCTCCCTCTGAGCTGTGTGTTGTTCCTCCCTCTGAGCTGTATGTTGTTCCTCCCTCTGAGCTGTGTGTTGTGCCTCCCTCTTAGCTGTGTGTTGTTCCTCCCTCTGGTCTGTGTTGTGCCTCCCTCTGAGCTGTGTGTTGTTCCTCCCTCTGAGCTGTGTGTTGTTCCTCCTTCTGAGCTGTGTGTTGTACCTCCCTCTTAGCTGTGTGTTGTGCCTCCCTTTGGTCTGTGTTGTGCCTCCCTCTGAGCTGTGTGTTGTTCCTCCCTCTGAGCTGTGTGTTGTGCCTCCCTCTGGGCTGTGTGTTGTGCCGCCCTCTGGGCTGTGTGTTGTGCCTCCCTCTGAGCTGTGTGTTGTTCCTCCCTCTGGGCTGTGTGTTGTGCCTCCCTCTGAAGTCTGAGCTGTGTGTTGTGCCGCCCTCTGAGCTATGTGTTGTGCCTTCCTCTGAACTGTGTGTTGTTCCTCCCTCTGAGCTGTGTTTTGTTCCTCCCTCTGAGCTGTGTGCTGTGCCTCCCTCTGAACTGTGTGTTGTTCCTCCCTCTGAGCTGTGTGTTAGGCCTCCCTCTGAGCTGTGTGTTGTGCCTCCCTTTGGGCTGTGTGTTGTTCCTCCCTCTGAGCTGTGTTGTTCCTCCCTCTGAGCTGTGTGTTGTTCCTCCCTCTGGTCTGTGTTGTGCCTCCCTCTGAGCTGTGTGTTGTTACTCCCTCTGGTCTGTGTTGTGCCTCCCTCTGAGCTGTCTTGTTCCTCCCTCTAGGCTGTGTGTTGTTCCTCCCTCTGAGCTGTGTGTTGTGCCTCCCTCTGAGCTGTGTGTTGTGCCTCCCTCTGAGCTGTGTGTTGTTCCTCCCTCTGAGCTGTGTGTTGTTCCTCCCCCTGAGCTGTGTGTTGTTCCTCCCCCTGAGCTGTGTGTTGTTCCTCCCCCTGAGCTGTCTTGTTCCTCCCTCTAGGCTGTGTGTTGTTCCTCCCTCTGAGCTGTGTGTTGTGCCTCCCTCTGAGCTGTGTGTTGTTCCTCCATCTGAGCTGTGTGTTGTTCCTCCTTCTGAGCTGTGTGTTGTTCCTCCCTCTGAGCTGTGTGTTGTGCCTCCCTCTGAGCTGTGTGTTGTTCCTCCCTTTGAGCTGTGTGTTGTTCCTCTTACTGAGCTGTGTGTTGTTCCTCCCTCTGGGCTGTGTGTTGTGCCTCCCTCTGAGCTGTGTGTTGTTCCTCCCTCTGGTCTGTGTGTTGTGCCTGCATCTGAGCTGTGTGTTGTGCCTCCCTCTGAACTGTGTGTTGTTCCTCCCTCTGAGCTGTGTGTTGTGCCCCCTCTGAACTGTGTGTTGTTCCTCCCTCTGGGCTGTGTGTTGTGCCTCCCTCTGGGTTGTGTGTTGTGCCTCCCTCTGAACTGCGTGTTTTGCCTGCATCTGAGCTGTGTGTTGTTCCTCCCTCTGAGCTGTGTGTTGTGCCTCCCTCTGAGCTGTGTGTTGGGCCTCCCTCTGAGCTGTGTGTTGTGCCTTCCTTTGGGTTGTGTGTAGTGCCTCCCTCTGAGCTGTGTGTTGTGCCTCCCCTGAGTTGTGTGTCGTGCCTCCCTCTGGGCTGTGCGTTGTTCCTCCCTCTGAGCTGTGCGTTGTTCCTCCCTCTGAGCTGTGTGTTGTCCCTCTCTGAGCTGCGTGTTGTGCCTCCCTCTGAGCTGTGTGTTGTTCCTCCCTCTGAGCTGTGTGTTGTTCTTCCCTCTGGGCTGTGTTGTGCCTCCCCTGAGTTGTGTGTTGTTCCTCCCTCTGAGCTGTGTGTTGTGCCTCCCTCTGAGCTGTGTGTTGTTCCTCCCTCTGAGCTGTGTGTTGTTCCTCCCCCTGAGCTGTGTGTTGTTCCTCCCCCTGAGCTGTGCATTGTTCCTACCTCTGAGCTGTGTATTGTTCCTCCCTCTGAGCTGTGTGTTGTTCCTCCCTCTGAGCTGTGTGTTGTGCCTCCCTCTGAGCTGTGTGTTGTTCCTCCCTTTGAGCTGTGTGTTGTTCCTCTCACTGAGCTGTGTGTCGTTCCTCCCTCTGGGCTGTGTGTTGTTCCTCCCTCTGGTCTGTGTTGTGCCTCCCTCTGAGATGTGTGTTGTTCCTCCCTCTGAGCTGTGCGTTGTTCCTCCCTCTGAGCTGTGTGTTGTCCCTCTCTCTGAGCTGCGTGTTTTGCCTGCATCTGAGCTGTGTGTTGTTCCTCCCTCTGAGCTGTGTGTTGTTCCTCCCTCTGAGCTGTGTGTTGGGCCTCCCTCTGAGCTGTGTGTTGGGCCTCCCTCTGAGCTGTGTGTTGTGCCTCTCTCTGAGCTGCGTGTTTTGCCTGCATCTGAGCTGTGTGTTGTTCCTCCCTCTGCTATCAAACTTGGCACAGCTATTGGGAAATCGATTGCCCACATTATGTGGAAATTTTGATCCCAGGTCATCTCCTGTCAGGTCACCAGTCCAGGTCATGTGACCCCACCTCCCAAAAAATGGGGTTGTGCCACAGCTACAGTGATGGACAAATGGATTTGAAACTTTCAGCATTTCATAAGGGCATCTGAGATATGTAGTGTAGTTTGCCTCTCTCTGAGCTGTGTGGTACCCAGTCTGACTCCCTCTGAGCTGTGCAGACGTATGGGCACTGACTGGATTTTCTTTCTTCTATTTCAGACAAGGGTGCAGCGCACCGACCTGACTGGGGTGGTCTGAGCGCCATCTTGGATGGACAACGCATGAATGAGAACTCACCTGATGTGGCTGAAGGAGTTTCATCTGATGTCCAGCAGCCTCCCAGCCCACAACATGCACTGCACGAAAAGGAGGAGGTTCACCAAAACGTCGAACGTGCAACTGCAGTGGAACGCACACTGTGTGAAGTAAAGGCTGAAGCGAAAGCCCTGAGGCAAAGGCTGGCCTCACAAGGGATGGTACTGAACAGGTACAAGACCCGCTGCAGGCGCTACAAGCTGAAGCTCGATGAGATGAAGAGAGCAAAGAAGCAGGTCTCTTCTGAAGATGCTTTGAAAAAGCTTGAAGAAGCATGTCCGCCACGCCTCTTCAAGTTTGTTCAGGTGCAAATGAAGATGGCAGCAACAAAACCACGAGGTCGACGCTACTCTGATGCAGAGTTGATGGAGTGGCTGGCTGTCTATCACATGGGTGCCCGTGCCTATAGACAGCTTAGCCGTCTGTTTATCATGCCAAGCCCCCGGACGTTGAGAAAGCGCATGCAGCACATCCAGATGCTGCCTGGCTTCCAGGATGTAATACTAAGTGCCCTGGAACACAAGCTGAAGAACGCTCAACCAAATGAAAAAATGGTTGTGATCTCGTTCGATGAGATCCAGCTGACGCCCAAGCTGACATACCATCGGGGACTGGATTACGCGGAGGGATCGGAAGACTTCGGTGCGTTGGGCAAGACGAGCAGGGTCGCCGACCACGCATTAACATTTATGGTGCGTGGCCTCACTGGCGGCTGGAAACAGCCTGTGGGTTTCTTTTACAGCGCAGGCCCAGCACCAGCTGCCGTTATGGAGCAGCTGCTGAAGACATGCGTGGGGAAACTGCGAACGGCTGGCTTGCGGGTGGTGTGCACGGTGTGTGACATGGGCAAACCCAACCAAGAGCTCGTGAAGAAGAGGCTCGGTGTGACAGTTGAGCGGCCGTTCTTTGATGTAGACGGTGAGTCTGTCATCGCCATGTACGACCCGCCCCATCTGTTCAAGTGCCTCCGTAACTGTCTGTATAAGCATGACATACAGACACCAGAAGGAGTGATGAGCTGGGCTCACATCAAAGAGTTTTACGAAGAAGACCGCAGGCGGTCTGTGAGAGCAGCTCCAAAACTGCGAGACGCGCACATCGTGCTGGGAGCCTTCAGTCGCATGAAGGTGAAACTCGCCACCCAGGTCTTCAGCAACTCTGTCGCCAGTGGAATGTATCTTTACGCCGATGTCGGTAAGTGGGCCCACCTTAAATCCTTTATAGATGGCCGTTTTATATAAGACCCCTCATTCTGAATGTGTGCACTTTTTATCCTGAAAGATGTATTTCACATTGAGTTTCAGTGTGATTGAACCATTCACGAACGATTCGTTAAATGAATCATTCATGAATGATTCATGTTCGTCCGTGTTCTATCGCTGATCATTCATCATTGACGATGTTGAGTCATTGATTGCAGATTGAATCATTCGTTTTAGTCCGTGAATCACTGAATGGGTTCAGGGGACATTTTGAATCATTCCCAAGTCTGTCGTATATGATCGCTAACATTTGTTAACATTGCCCAAGTACCCCATCTCTCCTCCGCTACTCTCCCAACGAACACCTCCCTCCAGACTGAGCCTGACCCACCATCCGATCTGACTTCGTTCACGTGCCCAAAGCCCATCATTTGCTTCAGTTTAGCAGCAGTGGCAAGCAAAGACAGTCGCCTCGGTGAGTGTTCATGGTAATTTATGTGTTCCAGGACGGCTGAAGAGCGATCGAAAGGTGACAGCAGGCGGCCTGTTGCGTTTGAACAACGCATTCGATGTCCTTAACAGTAGCCGTGTGGATCAGAACCCCAACAGACGGCCGTTCTCAAAGGACACCGGAAGCAGCCACCTTCAAGTGCTCGCCGATCTGAGGGAGTGGCTGCGGCTGTGGAGCGTCGACGGTCGCACCCCCGCAGCTGACAGCATCCAGGGCCTGCAGCTGACCATCAGCGCGGTGCAGCTCCTGTGGCAGACTGTGTCTGATGACCTGCAGTCACTGTGCACCAGACGCCTCAACCAAGATGGGCTCGAAAACTTCTTCGGGCTGGTGCGGCAGGTGAATGGTGGGAACTACAAACCGGATCCCTTCAAATTTAGGTGTGCCTTCCGCAAAACGGCAGTTCAGAACGTGTTGCTGCCATCGAAGCACACCAACTGTGAGTCGGACGTGGACGGGATGCTGGCCGCGCTGACGTCAGTGGCGGCCCGTACCAGCCAGCCGGTTGCTGCCGCGACGGTCACGTTCGACAGAGAGCCGCCGCCGCCAGTGATGGGTCGCTGTGTGGACATTGTGACGGAAAATGTTCTGACGTACATCGCCGGCTATCTGGCATATAGAGCCAATCGAAACCATTCTTGTGGCCAGTGCACGTCGGCCCTGACAAAGGACACCGCCGTCGTCACAACCGATCGCGAGGCTTTAATCGGCCTAAAAAGTTTTACAGGGGGACACCGATATAGATACGGGGAGCCTTAAGGTCCCGTCGGAAGCGCTCTATCAGCTGGTGTTAGTAGCCTATGAGGTTACTGAAACCCAAGCTGAAAGCGTGCTCCCCGGCAACGGTGTGCTCCGTAGCCTTCGTGCGTGCATCGAGGTCGCGCCCGCTTACGGTTCGCTCTGGAGGCAGCTGTGTGAGGAAAACGCCCTGAGAGAGGCCATCAATGTGTTCCTTCGCATGCAGATACATAGGCTATGTGCCAAGATCACCGCAGGAGCAAAGAAGGGGGTGAACAAGCAGAATCGAAAGCATATGAAAGTGTCGTCTCGGGTGTGAGTGTGATTCGACGTAGATGTGTGTTACGATGGAAATGTTACTGGTGTGTGTGTGTTGGGGTGGGGATGAGGATATGGGGGGGGGGGGGGGGCTTGTTGAAAGAATGCCAAACGTCACGCTCTTGACTTGGTACCTTCTTAGCACATTATATTGCTGTTGTGCTGGCTAGCTGCACACAACTTCGGGGTCAGGCTTGTATATGTTTTGCATTGTCGCAGACTCACAATGTCAAGTGTCACGTTACGGTAACACTGTGTTAGAGATATACCTTGTAAATATATTAACCAGTGTCCCTGTGAATGAGCATCACATGAATAGGCACTCAGAGCAAAGCACCACCAGGAAGAATACGTTTCTAAATAATTATCGATTATGTCTCGTGATGGGGATGGTAAGAACCGCTTTCGGTTTTAGGGTAATTTGGGGTCCTCTTCTATCGGGCTTCGAATTCCCACTGCCGAAAACAAGACTTAAATTGCACCATATTGTACAATGAGAATGTGCTATATCGGATAACTGGAATGTCTGGAAAAATCCGTGGGATACCTACACCTTTGGCTCGATTGTATTCTCCCTCGTGAAATATATATGCTGAATTAGTTCTCTCCTAGCTTTTGCAGCACCGAGGTCTAACAAGTAACAACCTGATCTGGCGTCCGCCATCGGAGGATATCATTCCACTTGTATTGCCGATCATACTCGCTTGCTTCAATTCCTTGAAAAGTATTGTCGCAATCATCGACAGCCGCACCCGGTACATCGCGCCCCGTATCGTCCACGCTGCGGTCGGGAGGGTTGTCCTTAATGAAGATATTACCGCCGCTAGATGGCAGTGGCGTTTGGAGAAACACAGAGAACAATGCGCCGCGGGCCGAGTGGCCTATCCGTCTTATTATCCGTGGGTGGGCGATTGGAGGTGGTCGGGAGGGAGGACCGAAGGTGATGAGACGATGGCCGGAGGCAGTGATGGCCTGCGGTGACCAAACGGAGCTGTGGCTCCCGCCGGAGCCGAGCCGAGGCTAGCCAGGTGTGTGTGCGTGTGGGGGAGCGGAGAGTATCGCTGCCCACCTCCATGTGCGCGGTTCGGGAGGCGCCGATGGACAGACGAAGGGCGCTGAGTGAGTGTGTGTGCCCGTGTACATGTGCCAGGCTACAGAGCGCCGAATGTCGGTCAGGCTGCAGGAGGAATGCATGCGTGTTGGTCTGGCGTAGGTGGTGCAGGTGGTGAACAGCAGCGCTGAGAACAGCAGAGCTGAGAACAGCAGAGCTGAGAACAGCAGAGCTGAGAACAGCAGAGCTGAGAACAGCAGAGCTGAGAACAGCAGAGCTGAGAACAGCAGAGCTGAGAACAGCAGAGCTGAGAACAGCAGAGCTGAGAACAGCAGAGCTGAGAACAGCAGAGCTGAGAACAGCAGAGCTGAGAACAGCAGAGCTGAGAACAGCAGAGCTGAGAACAGCAGAGCTGAGAACAGCAGAGCTGAGAACAGCAGAGCTGAGAACAGCAGAGCTGAGAACAGCAGAGCTGAGAACAGCAGAGCTGAGAACAGCAGAGCTGAGAACAGCAGAGCTGAGAACAGTGGAGCTGAGACAGCAGAGCTGAGGAAGTGGAGCTGAGACAGCAGAGCTGAGGAAGTGGAGCTGAGACAGCAGAGTTGGAGCTGAGACGGCTGAGTTGGAGCTGTGGAGCAGCGGAGCTGTTGTGCCGCTGTGCAGCAGCGGAGCAGCGGAGCTGTAGTGCTGCTGTGCAGCAGCGGAGCGGTGGAGCTGTAGTGCAGCAGCGGAGCTGTAGTGCCGCTGTGCATCAGCGGAGCGGTGGAGCTGTAGTGCAGCAGCGGAGCAGCGGAGCTGTAGTGCCGATGTGCAGCAGCGGAGCGGTGGAGCTGTAGTGCGGCTGTGCAGCAGCGGAGCAGCGGAGCTGTAGTTCCGCTGTGCATCAGCGGAGCGGTGGAGCTGTAGTGCCGCTGTGCAGCAGCGGAGCAGCGGAGCGGTCGACGTCACGGCATCTCACCAGTGCGGGCGAGTGATGCTCGCAGCACTGGTGGTGCCGGACGTGCCGCTGGGTAGCGACGTGGTGTGCTGCAGCGGAACGGCCAACGTCACGGCATCAGACCAGTGTTCCTGCGAGTTATGCTCGCAGCACTGGTGGTGCCGGACCTGCCGCTGGGCTGCAGTGGAGCAGTCGTGCCGCCGGGTAGCAGCGGACCAGGGTTGTAATGCCATGGATGGTGCCCTGCGGTGACAGACCCCGGGGTTGTTGCGTTTCAGTTGTACTCGTGTGCTGTGTGATCAATGATCATGATAATCATGGAAGTGTGTAAGTACTGAGTGGCCGCGCGGGGCGGGAGGTTCTCGTCGCCGCCAGGCCAGGACCATCTCCCCAAACCATATCACCCCAGGCTCCTCCAGATCCACAGGGACCATTTATGTGCAGAAACGTTGTTCTGCCTCTTGCTTTCAAACCATGTGTACTGTTACCAGCTGTTTGTTACAGTTTGGTACATATGTACATCAAGTTATTATTATCATATGTACTATTGAGCGCTGTCTGCCACCGGTCATCGATATTTACTATCTGAGGAATATGTAATGAAAAACTACATTATTTCAATATTTGTTTATCATATAGAGATAAGCAACCAGGAATAGGGGTTATTTTTCAGGCTTCAGCTTGGCTCCAATCACAGTCAAGTTCCAATATTAAAATGTTGTTTTCCACAACCTAAAATCAAAATTGTAACGCTGCTTTGCGCTGTCACATTGATGGCCATCGTCATCATCTTCAGTTTGTTGCAATGGTGTCCAGTGAATTGAACAAATAACATGTTTAGCTTCTTATCCTCTACAAGGCCCACCGCCCAGATTTCTGGGTTTTATCATGCAAACCTGTTAAAAAAAATTGTCACTTGGCTTAAAGGAAATAGTTCACCTTCAACATTAGTTTAAACTGAGATAGCAGATTTGTAGCTCGTGTTGGGAAACCCCTATCTGCAAGTTTGCTTTACTGAAGACTCTCCAGCCAAATATATTTGAGTTTTTGGCGAAGGAATGCGGTGCTGGCGAAAGAATGTTGTACTGGTTCTAGCCCGGGCAGAGGCTATACCATCAGCCAATCAGCTTGCAGCTGGTGCTAGCAACCGAATCGCCTACCGCCGGTTGGCACATCTCCAATGTGAATCTATCTTCACATGACTACTTTTGAATCTGATTGGCTGAACCATTTTTTACATTCACGTGACGTCAGCTGACTAACTCAGAGAGTATGCATATAGTTTTGATACACAATACAAATTTACGGCCTTCTGTCCTGAATAGGCGCGATATAAGGCCAGTTTTGACAATATAAAAGAAATTGTATTAAAAAATATAATCAAATCGTGTTGGATAAACATTTCAAAAGGTAAACTATTTCTTTTAATAACAAGTACCTACTATAACATGAAAACCACATTAAAAATGTGCAAAGGCATACACATGGGAGTACATTTTTGCTGTCATTTCAGCCGACCCACCACTCCAAGAAATGTGCTGGCTGACGCCCCTGCCTACCCCGTCAACAACTTTTTCGCTGACGGCCTGCTACCCCCGCTCAACAACCTTTTGGAAATATGCTGCTGGATTTGGCCCCCCTCCCCAAACCCACTGTCCACCCCCCACCCATTTTGCACCCATTTGTCAACACTGAGTACTAACACACCGTCTTGAGTGTCTGTTAAAACAGCAATGTAGTAGTGCTACACAAAAATCACTTAGGTACATATATAACGGTATTAGTCGGCCAATGGTGTGTCACACTTGAAGGTAACTCAAAACGCTGCCTATGCAACCGTCCCTGACCAAAGACGCTACAGAAATGGCGGTCATGGCCAAGATAACTATAACTAACGGCAAATCACTGAAGTCTCAACACATCCAACCACGGTAGATAAAATACTCAAATGCATCCTGATCCAACCCATTCTGATTCCTCAGAATCATGAATTTACTTACGCCACTAAATTCACCTTTTCCGGCCTTCTAACGCTAACGAGCGCATGCATTGATTAGTACGAAATGATACTAAACCCTTCATTAGTACGAAATGATACTAAACTTCGCAACGTTTAGTAATAATCCGTACTAAAAAACGTTTCCCCTCTTAGTAGGTATTCGTACTAAAAACCTTCGAGGACGTGTTGCCCTTTAACGGTTGCTCCAATTGAAAAAAAACAATGGTCTCAGTCGATTCCTCAGGTCCATATCTAACCTCTGCATTGGAAAGCTCACGCGTGCCTCATATCCTTTGAACCATAAAATGTTCTCAAAGGACGGGGCGCCTCAAAATGCCCTTAACGGTTGCTCCAATTGCAAACAGAATGGTCTCAGTCGTTTTCAACTGCGGTATAGGGTAACCTGGGGCAAGACGCCCCCTCTAACATATGATCCAGCGTACCGTCAACTCTATTTGTTGAAACTGGTGAGTTTTGGCTTTGAAAAACTCTTTGGACATTTAGTTTGCTTAGAATAAAGCATATCGTTCACTGATTTAGAAAATAAATGATACATTGACGAATTTTGTTAAGGTTGCAAATGGGGCGTCTTGCCCCACCCATGGGGCAAGACGCCTCAGGTGATGGGGCAAGAAGCCTCCCGCGGGGCGTTTAACCCCACCGAGTCATTCAGTGCACTGTCATCTCATCGTGCAAATAATTAGATCCAATGCTGTAAAATTTGACAATTTTCAAGGTCATTGCAAAATGTTGTAATGCATGGAACGACTTATTTACATCCTTCGGTTGCCTCAACAGAGATTGTGTTGCCGAATTTCATATACAATTTCTTGTTTTCTGAATCACTGTCACAGAAAAAGCATCTGCTGAAAACAATGCGTTTATTGCAAACGTGGAAACATAGCGAAACTTCTGATCCACGGTTATGAAATCATTGTATCTTATCAAATCATCGTTATGAAATCATTGTATCCACGGTTATGACATCATTTTTCACTGATCTCGACAGAAGTCACACGTATACACCGCTTGGGTGGCGCTGGCGTCCGTGCATGGGACACATGCCCACTTTTTGCAGGCACCACACTGGATCCATTCTTCGCAGGATATATCAAATCGCATGCCGCAGATAATGCACGTTGTGATGTCCTTGGCGAGAGTTTCATCTTTCTCTGGCATCTTCTTGGTGACATTTTTCTTGTTGGCGCGTGCTGCTTGCAGCCTTGCTTTGCATGGTGACGACGTCAGGACTACAGACTTTTCCGCTCTACGAGTTCGCTTCCTTTTAGGCGCCTTGGGAATGGGAGATAGTTTGGAAAGGAGAGCTTGGCATCCTCCGCTGGTGCCAGCTGCAGCATCGCCCGGTGCGGCGGATCCTCCGCTGGTGCCAGCTGCTGCATCGCCCGGTACTGCGGATCCTCCGCTGGTGACAGCTGCTGCATTGTCCGGTGTGGCGGATCCTCCGCTGGCGCCAGCTGCTGCATCGCCCGGTGCGGCGGAGCCTCCGCTGGTGCTAGCTGCTGCATCGCCCGGTGCGGCGGATCCTCCGCTGGTGCCAGCTGCTGCATTGTCCGGTGCGGCGGATCCTCCGCTGGTGCCAGCTGCTGCATCGCCCGGTGCGGCGGATCCTCCGCTGGTGCCAGCTGCTGCATTGTCCGGTGCGGAAGATCCTCCGCTGGTGACAGCTGCTGCATCGCCCGGTGCGGCGGAGCCTCCGCTGGTGCTAGCTGCTGCATCGCCCGGTGCGGCGGATCCTCCGCTGGTGCCAGCTGCTGCATCGCCCGGTGCTGCGGATCCTCCGCTGGTGCCAGCTGCTGCATCGCCCGGTGCGGAAGATCCTCCGCTGGTGACAGCTGCTGCATTGTCCGGTGCGGCGGATCCTCCGCTGGTGCCAGCTGCTGCATCGCCCGGTGCTGCGGAGCCTCCGCTGGTGCTAGCTGCTGCATCGCCCGGTGCGGCGGATCCTCCGCTAGTGCCAGCTGCTCCATTCCAACCACTCACATCCTCACTGGGCTCTGGCTCATCTGTCATTAGCGACGGCGCATATTCTTCCTCTGTGAAGATGTTTTCGTCAAGAGGCCACAGGCCGGTCACCTCAAACCCTTTGATGGCCTTGTCCGGTGTCAGAACCCTGTTGTACGCTTTGCCGAGGAGACACCGATATCATACATCGTGACGCGCCTTCCGCTGTTGATCCTAAGGAAGTTTTCCACGACGGTGTTGTATCCTGCTTTCAACGATTTAAACACCGTGCGGTCGAGAGGCTGCATTTTGTGTGACATGTGGGGCTGTAGCGTGATCATGTGAATGTGGTGCTCCCTGGCATACAACACTGCTTCCAGAGTTTAATGTGAATGGTGACCGTCAAGGATAAGCAGCTGCGGGTTACTGGCACTGCTGTGGGTCCATTGTTGGAAGTGCTGTAACCACTGCAAAAACAGTTGGGCATCCGTCCAGCCGCTGTCAGTGACACCCCCAATTGCACCTGGCGGTGTCCCCTGCATCAGCTGTTCCACCATCCTCTTTCTGGGCCAGATGAGCATGGGCGGTATGTACTGTCCTGCAGCGCTGCAAACAGCTATGACAGTTACAAGTTGCCCGCGCTCTGCGCTGGTGAGTGCTCCCACGCTTCGCTTTCCACACCTGGCCAGAATCCGTGAAGGCGTTTGCACAGTAGTAATCCCGGTCTCATCCATGTTCCACACTTGTTTGCTCTCGAATTTATGCTTTCCGAGCAGATCTTTGTAGATTTCGAAGAATTGCCGGACGGTTTCCTTGTTAAACCCGACTGCCCGACTAATGCTTGTCCCTTGCGGTTTCCTTAGACTCATATCCGGGTTGCGCTTCAAGAATCCTCGAAGCCAGTCTTCTCCTGCGCATCCGTCTTTGAAGGGATGTGAGAGCCTCAGGTTCTCCGCAAGATCAAACGTCAGCCTTCGCACATCCAAGCCAGTCAGACCGAAAAGACGACTTTCCATGTCCAAAATATGGCTCTTCAAAACGTTCTCCACTTCGGGAGGAAACACTGTGGCATACCTACCAAGGTGCTTGATTCCTGGCTGTTTCACTTTGCCATCACGATGGCGCCGGAGCGTTTTGCATGGCACACCGTACATGCGTGAAACCTCGCGCACACCCTGGCCACGTTTCAGGCACTCGAGGGACTTTTGAATGGCAACTTCACCATACTTCTGGCGCTGTGACTTTCGCTTGTAAGTTCTCACCATTCTGAAATAAAATAATTGGCTTGTAATTTGTCTGTCCCTAAGGATCTATGATTGTGGAGGCAGACAGGGATGTTTTGACAGATATCACTGCAAACAAGCACATTCACAATTATATTGTGTGAAAGTTGTAATCGCTTCATAAACCGCCATTTTTCTAAAATGTACATCAAAATTAGCAATATTTTCATGAACAAACATGGCAGAAGCGCGGCAAAATATCGTAACCAAGGAATATTCTAGTGACATTATTGTGACATATTTTAAACTTCCGTAACGTTGAAACATGAAATGAGTACCACAAATGCATACCATAGATTGTTGAGTAGTAAGCAGAATATAAAAAAATGCACACTATGAGAACACATGTTAAACTTACGAATTAAAGAATTTGCCTTACAACACAACAATTGGTACTGAAGCCGAATCTCCGGATTGTCACGAGTTGCTATATCATTTGATATTATAACACCAAGATATTTAAACTCATTAACATAATCAATAAGCTTCCACAGATTGGGGCACTGGGGCAAGACGCCTCACCAATGGGGCAAAACGCCCCATGGGGCGTTTTACCTCGCCGTGAGGCGAGGTTTTACCCCATCACGTAATGTCCATGAAACGTTTTACCCAGGTTGATCTGCGCCACATTTGTCGCGAATAACGATAGGCAATTTTAAAGCTAAGACCACTGACTTTTAGGTAGCTTAGGTAATCAAAACATTGCACTGGACTAAAGGGCAAAGTTTTCTCATCATATTTTACAGAAAAAAAATAGAAAATAAACCTTAAATAATGTTTTTACCTGTATCTCTTCAGCGGTGCGTACAACGCGTGTCAAACTTGTGGAGCAAAATGATCAAGGTTTGTATATTTCTGCTGTGGCAACATTCTCATCAAGAACATTTTAGATATCCAGAACTTTGGGTGGGGCGTTTTACCCCGGCGGGGCGTCTTGCCCCAGGTTACCCTAACAGCTAGGAGTGGGTCACTTCAAGACATAAATTAAGTATTATTACTGTTCCCTCGCATAGAATGTGCGTGAGAACATTTTTTTCTGATAGAGCCAGACAGCAGGATTTTATCAAGCAGCTATTTGCCGTAATTAAACTACGCCTGCCACCTTGCGTTTGAAAAGAAAGCTGAGCTTGTGAACTCGCCGTTGCATAATGTAAACAAAACATTCCGATTGCCATCTTTGCGTGTGTCGGGCGGTTGGTTACGTTGTGGTAGTGTATTGCTACCGAATTTAGAAACCTGAAGACGGTGCCAGAGCGTCAATACAAAGTAAGTAATATCGGTTAATTAAAACTCGGCTTGTGATTACCCCTTCACTAGTTCAGCGGTGCGTACAACGCGTGTCAAACTTGTGGAGCAAAATGATCAAGGTTTGTATATTTCTGCTGTGGCAACATTCTCATCAAGAACATTTTAGATATCCAGAACTTTGGGTGGGGCGTTTTACCCCGGCGGGGCGTCTTGCCCCAGGTTACCCTAACAGCTAGGAGTGGGTCACTTCAAGACATAAATTAAGTATTATTACTGTTCCCTCGCATAGAATGTGCGTGAGAACATTTTTTTTCTGATAGAGCCAGACAGCAGGATTTTATCAAGCAGCTATTTGCCGTAATTAAACTACGCCTGCCACCTTGCGTTTGAAAAGAAAGCTGAGCTTGTGAACTCGCCGTTGCATAATGTAAACAAAACATTCCGATTGCCATCTTTGCGTGTCGGGCGGTTGGTTACGTTGTGGTAGTGTATTGCTACCGAATTTAGAAACCTGAAGACGGTGCCAGAGCGTCAATACAAAGTAAGTAATATCGGTTAATTAAAACTCGGCTTGTGATTACCCTTTCACTAGTTTGGCAACTTCCAAACGTTATAGACCTATAGATGGGCGGATGCTGGGTCACCTGCGTTTGGGTTGCAGGTATACTTTATGGTAAAATAAAAACACATTTTGCTTTTTGTGTATGGCTGTTTTGTAATAAACACTAGGAATATAATGTTAAGTTATTTATTTTGTGTAATCAGTAGCGTCTGAAGGTATTCTTAGTTTATTTAGTGAATATCATTTTACATTTGTGTTGGGTATGTTTGGTAGTGTTAACTGTTGAACAAGTATCACACATGTTCCGAATGATGCCAAGTTATGTTTTAATAGGAATGCTTATCAGTAGAACGTTTTACAGGGGCATTCTCGTACAGACTTACACAATATTTAGATTCAGGCAATGCAATGAATATAGCACTGCCCAGACTGGTTATTGATTCAACTTTTTTGGAACGATTCAATCATGATTCATTTTGGAATCTTAATGATTCAATCACCGCTCGATTCACAGATAC
The DNA here is from genome assembly GCA_036785665.1 of Chirona hameri. Taxonomy (NCBI): domain Eukaryota; kingdom Metazoa; phylum Arthropoda; class Thecostraca; order Balanomorpha; family Balanidae; genus Chirona; species Chirona hameri. Next base: position 10,340 of record JAXIVJ010000446.1, on the reverse strand, counting down.
AATTTTGAGAATTGATTCTTTCCGATTCAAAGAATCAAAATAAATATTGCAATCGATTCACGTTTGATTCAACATGTGTTGAATGTATGTCAAATCAATAAAATGGAAACACATGTATATTATCACTAAAGCATTGTTACAGCAATACTATTTCAGTATAAATGAATGTAGCCACTGGGACTGCATATATTTGCACAATTTACCAGTGTACTTAAACCGTTAAGAATTGTTAAATCTTTTGATTCAATCAGCCTTGATTTGATGCGGGTTTTGATTCAATCACGATTCATGAATCAAAAGATCTGGAGGTGAATAAATTATCTTTTGATTCAAGGAATTTTGATTGAACGATTCCAATTGATTCAATCAGTGTCGAATCAATAACCAGTCTGACACTGCCTATGTAAATATTTATGGTTTTATAGCTAATGATATCTTAGGTGGCGAAACAAAAGCGAAATTTATTAAATGAAGTCATCAATTACATAAATAGTTTACTTGTTTGTTAAACAGTTCATAAACAGTATTTGTTTTTACAGATATTTTAAATTATAACCACTGTAACTGAATATCAAGAAGTTGCAGGAAATGGTTATAATCTATAATATGTTTAATTAATGTTTGTAAAATTTCAGTTTAGAAACTGTTTCAAAACAAGTATAACTTTATGAAATTGATGCCTCATTTAATTAATTTTGTATTTGTTTCACCACCAAGGGCATCATTAACCATAAACAGTAAAACATGTACTCAAGCAAGTGGTAGGTTCCATCTGTATAACACCTTATAAGCTTGTATGTGTATTATTCAATATCATGATTTCTTGTTCTCTTTTCCAGAACCTTTTCTGAGGAATCTGCCATCATCCTGGAGGAGACATCACAACTGGCCGAGTGCAAGACAACCTTTGTAATTCGTGAACTGCCGTCCATCCAAGGGCGTCGCTACCTTCTAAAAGTGTGTGGGGTGGGGGCGGAGCCGGAGGCATTTTAAAGTAGATGTTGCGGATTACGCGGCCGACCAGCCTGCCCGTAAGGTGCTGCCACCTCTCGGCGCTGCCGCACTGTGTCTGCCGGCCGCTGCGGATAGGTGTCGCTGGCAGCGGATGACGTGTCGCCGCCGGCTATTAGCGAGGGACGTGACAGTGCGAGGCGATGAGTGTGGCGGGCGGTTTTGAGGGTCTTGCGGTTTTGGATGGCGGACGCGATGATGCGTCGCGTGTTGCGGCCTAGCTGCGGTCCAGTCACGTGTTGTGGGCTTGGGCTTGTGAAGTTTGCTCGACTGTTTGTAATTGCTGAGTGAATACAGTCCCAAGTCGTGAACAGTAGATTCTTGCCATGCAACGCCCATGGGCGTAATGTTAAAATATGAAAATGTTCGCCCCCCCCCCCCCCACCTCCGACGCCTATGCGTCCGTCTCTTGCCGAAATCCAGCGTTGAGTAAAAACCAATGCAGCAGTGTCGACGATGGGTGCGTTGTGTTGGTACCTTGGCAGCAGCCACCTTGGCGGTATCGGACTTGCGGACAACGGACAACACGAAGGGTCGAATGTGGAGCGTGTTTCGGAACAGACCGATGCCAGTGAAACCGGTGCTGGGAGGTGGTGGATGTGTCGGCATGAGCAGACCTACGGTACACCGCCAACTACACACTTTCAAGCTTCATATATGTGCCACTTATTTTCGGGGAAACACTTATCGTGATCCGAGTAATTCTGTGAAGTGTTGATAATCCAGCTATTACTGTTATAACAATACTAAAATAATAAATGATAAAACTGAACTCTGAAGCATAAGTACCTGTGAAGGCTCGTGGGAGGTGTGGAAAGATGAGGAACGGAGGCACTTAATGCTAGAAATGGGCACATGTTTGATGGTGAACGTAATTATCAATAACGTATAATATAGAACGTCAATCTCAGGTAGGAAGCACAAATGACTTACACTAACAGTCACACGCCTATGCCTATACCATCAGACTGATGCCTATACCAGTTAACCCTATTAGTGACAGGCTCCTCCTGGCTACCCCTATTAGTAGCAGGGGGGCTGATTCGCCCCCCCCCCCCGGAGATCTAGAAATCTACTAGTCTGATTTTCAAAATTGAAACAGGATTTAACTCCACTCAAACTGATCTACATTCTAAACAAAAATTGGCGACAGGCGGTCAAAATGCAAAAATTTATAACTTTTTTGTAAAAAAATTCCCTCTCAACTCCTAGTTCTATGGACCGATTTTGACAAAACTTATCTGGATCGACAGCAAATTAATACAAAATTGATAAATCCTGGTCACATTTGAAAATTCAAAATTCGTAGGCGTTTCCAGGACCAGTATGCGATTCCAGTATGCGATTTTTTTTTTAATTCTTGAAAGTTCGTGAAATTTTTAGACAAACTGCCCAGACTAGTTTTAGGAAATCTTAGAAAATTTCAGAAGCCTACGTCCAGCCATTTCGGAGATATTTGATAAAAACACGAGGGGTGGGCAAAATTTGCCCCCTGCCACTAATAGGGTTGTAAAGGTGCGTTTTCCCTCTTGGCAACGATCATTTGTGAAAAAGAAAACCATTAATTCCCAATTTAATCATCTCTTATCGCAATTTGTTTCGTCTGTTGTCTCATTGGAAGTGTTTAAGTTGTCATGTTCACAATTTTACAACGGTGAATAGCAGGGTGAAAATGCGTTGTAAAACTGGCTTCATTTTTTACTACTCCGTAAATCGGAGGATCTTTATGAAACAGATGCGTGCGTTTTAAAAAGCAACCGTAGCGTTTCTGTAGTAACATTGTAGAGTTGTATAGTTGTAAAGTCTCGAGTGTAGTAAGTAGTAGTTTTTGCTTTATGAAATACAATTTTACAACTTTACTACACAATCTTACAACTATACTACAGAATTTTACTACCAAACGCTTATGAGAAAGAGCACAGGTGTCAACAAAAGCCAAAGCCATCCGATCTTCCTTCCATCTCTATTAATTTTACGAATACACGGTTTTGCAAATGTATCGCTTTGATTGCTCGGGTGGCGCAAAGTTCAGTAATGCACCTCCAACTCCTCGGCCATATAAATGCCATAAACACGGCATATGTGCTATGTACATGTGGACTATGGAAGACTGGCATATATTAGATGTGCCAAGCACTTCAGAACAGGTATAATGGTACCAGGTAGACACCGTCCGTTCAAAATAATACGGCTCCGTCTGGTGCCTTAATTCGCCCGGCAGTGTTACTGACTCAAAGTTCAGCAATGCACCTCAACTCCCTGGGCATCGAAAAACGATAGATGTTGTATATACGCTATGTACAGGTTGACTATGAAACACTTGGGATATATTTGATGTGCCTAGACACTTTAGAAATAGGGTATAATGGTATCCTTTATCTGTTATTATATTACTCTTATCGGATAAACCGTTCTGCATATGTAATCGCTTTACTTGCCTCGGCCCGGGTGAAGACACAAAGTTCAGTAATGCACCTCCAACTCCGTGAGCATAAAAGTAACGGATGTGTGGGCATATATGCTATGTGCATGCTGACTCTGCAACACTGGCCTATATTTGATATGGCAAGCACTATAGAAGTTGGTATAATGGTACCAGGTGGACACCGTCCGCCCAATATAATTCGACTTGCGTCCGGCGTCCTTAATTCACTCGGCGGAGTTGCCGCCTTCAACCACAGGCTTTGCAAGACTTATGTAAGTGCCATTCAACGAGAAAAAAAACGTTTCGGATATGCATCAACTGTTTGAAGTGTGTGTCAAAAATATGGCAGCTCCATTCGTCGCATTAATTCGCCCGCTGCTGTAGTGACTAGACGGGTCAGTAATTCACCTCCAGGAACATTTAGCAAAGATTTGTAGATGGAAATGGATTTACACATTCTACTTCATGTGGGAAATATTTCGAAAATACATCAAGTATCAAGACAGGCCAAAGCTACCCGTTCTTCCCTTCCATCTCTAATAATTTTACGAATAAACGGTTTTGCAAATGTATCGCTTTATCGCTTTAATTTCCCCGGTGCGGTAAAGGCGCAAAGCTCAGCAATGCACCTCCAACTCGCCATAGCAATGCCATAAACACGGCATATATGGTATGTACTTTGAAAGACTATGTTGACTATTTTGTACTATGTTGACTATGAAAGACTGGCATATATTGGATGTACCAAGCACTTCCAGAACAGGTATAATGGTACCAGGGTGGACAACCGTCCGTCCAAAATAATACGTTATAATACGATTTTGTGAAATTATTCTGCCGAAAAAAAACTGTTTTTGTTTTGTAAAAAAAACAATATGTTGCAAATCTGAGATAGCCGATTTGGAAGTAGATGCGATTTTCCTTTCTCTTGACGGTTTGTATTTGTAATGGTGCATCACAAACTCTATTGTCTATGATTTCAAACGTATCGCTTTTCACATAAATGGCATGACATGACGTCATTAAAACCGTCATTATCTTCAAATACTATGTCAATTTCACTTAAACTGGGTGCGAAGACGTACAATTGATGTAGCATAAGGTATTTAAAGTTTCACGTCAATATCTATCATAGTTTTCAAGTTATTGAGAAAATCGGGGAAGGGCAGATTTTGCCCCCCCCCACCCGCGTGGGTTAGGGGGCCCCGCGCATCTGCGCTTGCTCTACTTCCAACCGGAAGTCAATCACAGCCCCTCCCCCCTTCCCAGCGGGGCGCGAGTTAGCCCTCCCCCCCCCCCCCCCCCCCCCCTCTGCGCGAGCTCTAAATCCCAAACCTGGAAATCAGTCATATCGCTATCATTTGCCCCATCTGTCGTCTGCACGAGACATGGCATTCCCAAGAACGCTTTCGAGCTAACGACTCGATACTTAATAACAATAGACAGGACAGTGGAATGGCTGAGTAATTCTGGTTTGCATGGTAAACATAATTAATACATTGTTGTGCTCAAGAAAACTTCCCATCGAATTATTTGAATGGGAGTAGTATTAAATAATTATAATCAAAATTATTGAGTGTCTTGTTATGTCTCCATGTCTCGGGTATGTCTCCATGTCTCGTTATGTCTCGTACCCACGTCTCGTTATAATATATTTTGATACTACGGCCTAAACACTTACCCTTTGGTGCAACATAGTAAAGGGGGTGGGGGGGGGTAGAGAGGACACGATGACATGGTGAATTTAGAACCATTTTCAGATTATATCTAGACATTGTGGTGGCTGTGAAGAAACTGTTTTTTGTTTCTTCATTTCTTTGCCTGACTCAGAGGATGCGTTGTGCTTCTGCTATCAGCATTGTGTTTAACATGACTGAGCTGTCCAACTGACACCACTTCTGCACAGGGAGCTGGGCCCTTCTTGCCGTAGCGCCGCCGGATGTGTCCCACGAAGGGGTTGCGCCCTGGCGAGATAATACCAGGGCACGTACGGGGCGGTGGACGACGGCAGGAGTGTGGGCGCTTGCCGCGGATTGCCGAAAAAACCATGCAGCATTCGCCAAGGCAGCTTTTTTGATCGTAAGTAAGGACCTTCGCTGAGCCAGCTGGTGCGCGCAGTTGCAATGCACAAGCGTCCAACTGGCGGTGATGCGAGGAGGCTGAGTTGGCCAGGGCCTCGGTCGTCGACTGGGCGCAGACTTTTGTCCGTGAGGTAAGCATTGCCATATGTATCATTGGTCATATGTTATCCTCTCTCCCCTACCACTCGCAAGCTCTGACCTCGGCATGGAGTGGAGAGCATGAGCGACCTCGACCCCCGGCCACGGACCTGAACGGCCAGCCGGCTGACCTGTCACGTGACTGGTCAGACTGTAGGTCGGAACCATGTAGGAACAGGGCGGCAACCCCCCCTGCCAGCCACCCTCACCCACCGGAGCGTGGAAATCTTAGAAATCCAGCGTGTGGCACGGGTTGATTGGACCTTCGCATTGTTGATCTGATCGATACTCTGATAACAGACACATTTCTTCTGCACCATGACATAAATGGGATCAGCAAGATGAACCTTTAAAATATGTCGCAGATATTTTAGTTGCAAATGACCAAGACGGAATTAAAATTCGGCATTGCGTTTAGGGTCATGTCTGAGGACCTCCTGAGACATCCCGAGATGTTGGGTGGCCCGGAGTCATCGTGCAGATCGACGAGTCGCTCGTCGCCCGGGCCAAACCCGCCCGATACGGGATGGCCAGACAGATGCCCCAGCAATGGGTCTTCGGGACTGGTCCGACACAGACCGGAAGACTCACGTGCAGCTGGTGCCGGGACCGCACCGGCGACACGCTCCTCGCCGTCAGCAGGGCCCATGTCCTGCCGGGAACCGAGGTAAGTTATCGCTGTACCTATTTAGGTTACTATAACAAAAAGAAAACGATGTGTCTGGCAAAACAAATGTTTCTACATCACAACGAGACATTCCTTCGTTACCGAGCTTTCTGTTGGCATCACCATGTTTGCATACATGTGTATTCATATCATCACAATTATGAGAAGCGTGTTCCCACGAATCATCGGTTCCTACCTGACCTCATATTTATAAGTTTAGTTAATAATGAACTGTCTGCTTCGAATGTTGCAAGCAAATTGTTACTTCCTGCGTGCATCGGTGTGTAATATCGTATAGTAAATCATGAGGATATGTTGACATGTTATTGCTTGCTTCCCATATATATATTATAAATATATACTATACTATATAATATATATAAATATAATATATATACTATATAATTATAATATATCAATATATAATATATAATATATAATATATAATATATAATTAATATATAATATATAATATAATATAAATATATAAATATATAAATATATAAATATATAAATATATAAATATATAAAGTATATTAAATATATAAAATTATAATATATATAGAATATAGTAAATATATAAATATATAAATATATAAATATAAAATATATAAAATATATAAATAATATAATTATATACAATATATAAAATATATAAATATATAAAATATAATAGAAATATAGTAAATTATATAAATATATAAAAATATAATAAAATAATATATATATATATATAAATATATAAATATATACTAAATATATAAATATATAATATATAAATATTATAATATATAATTTAATATTATATATATATAGTACTAGTATATATATATTATATATATATAATATAAATATATATATATATATATATATATATATATATATATATGATATATATTATATTATATATATATATATATAGTTATATAGATATATATATATATATATATGTATATATATATATATTAATATATATTATATATTATTATATATATATGTTATATATATATATTATATATATACTATATAATATATATATGTATATTATATATATATATATTATAATAGTATATATATAATATATATATGTATATATGATATATTATGTATATATGTATATATATAGTATATTGTATATTATATGTAATATATATGTATATATGTATATATATGTATATATGTATATATATGTATATATATGTATATATTTATATATGTTATATATGTATATATAATGTATATATTGTAAATCTATATGTATATCAGTAGTAATATATATTATATATGTATACTATATCATAATATGATATATTACTGTATAGACTAATATAAATATAATGTCATATATTGTATATACTCATATGTATAAAAGGTTAATATATATGTATATATGTATATATATATGTATATATGTATATATATATATATATGATATATGTATATATATGTATATATGTATATATATATACTATGTATATGTTATATATATATGTATTATTATAGTATATGTATATATAGTACTACTATATCATAATATGTACTATATGTTCTATAATACTAATATATGTATATACATGCTATAATATACTATATCTGTATCTATGACTACTATTATATATGTATATTATGATATACTATACTGCTATATATGTATTATATACTATGTAATATATGTATAGTATAATCTACTATATGATCTATAATGTATATATGTATATATATGTATATCTGTATTATATATGTATATAGTTTATAAATGTATAATATAGTAATACTATATGTATATCCAAGGATATAATGGTAATATTAGCTATATATATGTAAAGCATACTCTATATAGACTAATACTAGGTATATCCTGTAATTATTATGTGTATGATATATAATACGACTTATATCATAGTACTATTCATATACTGTATATCTCTGAATCTCATATCTGTATATATACAATAGTCTACTATATATGTATATCCTGTGTATAATATACTTCTTATCATATATTGTATCTGTATATATAATACAATATCTCTATAATATCACTGCTGTAACTAACATCTTATAACTATAATATCTGTATATAAGACTACTGTCTATAACTGTATATCTAATCAGTATACCTCCATCTGATAAATAATAGATCTCTATCTTGTATACTATATATATATATCTATATCTGTATCTGTATATATATCTGTATCTGTATCTATATCTGTATCTGTATATATAATCTGTATCTGTATATATATCTGTATCTGTATATATATATCTGTATCTGTATATATATCTGTATCTGTATATATTATCTGTACTCTGTATATATATCTGTATACTAGTATAATAATATCTGTATCTGTACTATATATCTGTATCTGTTATATAATATCTTGTATCTGTATATATATCTGTATCTGTATATATATCTGTATCTGTATATATATCTGTATCTGTATATATATCTGTATCCGTGTATATATATCTGTATCTGTATATATTATCTGTATCTGTATATATATCTGTATCTGTATATCTATATCTGTATATCTATATCTGTATATCTATATCTGTATATCTATATCTGTATATCTTATATCTGTATATCTATATCTGTATCAATCGTATATCTATATCTGTATATCTATATCTGTATATCTATATCTGTATATCTATTATCTGTATATCTATATCTGTATATCTATATCTGTATATATCTATATCTGTATATCTATAATCTGTACTATCTATATCTGTATATCTTATATCTGTATATCCTATATCTGTATATCTGTATTCTGTATATCTATATCGTTATATCTATATCTGTATATCTATATCTGTATATCTATATCTGTATTATCTATATCTGTATATCTATATCTGTTATCTATATCTGTATATCTATATCTGTTATATCTATATCTGTATATCTATATCTGTATATCTATATCTGTATATTCTATATCTGTATATCTATATCTGTATATCTTAATATCTGTATATCTATATCTGTATATCTATATCTGTATATTATATCTATATCTTGTATATCTTATATCTGTATATCTATATCTGTATATCTATATCTGTATATCTTATATCTGTATATCTTATATCTGTATATCTATATCTGTACTATTCTATATCTGTATATCTATATCTGTATATCTATATCTGTATATCTATATCTGTATATCTATATCTGTATATCTATATCTGTATATTCTATATCTGTATATCTATATCTGTATATCTATTTATCTATTCTGTATATCTATATCTGTATATCTATATCTGTATATCGATATCTGTATGTATTCTATATCTGTATATCTATATCTGTATATCTATATCTGTATATCTATATTCTGTATATATCTGTATATATATCTGTATATATCTGGTATATATCTGTATATCTGTATATATCTGTAATATCTGTATATATCTGTATATATATCCTGTATATCTCTGTATCTGTATCTCTGTATCTCTGTATCTCTGTAATCTCTGTATATCTCTATACATCTATACATCTATTACATCTATACATCTATACATCTATACATCTGATACATCTATGTACATCTGTACATCTGTACAATCTGTACATCTGTACATCTGTACAGCTCTGTACATCTGTACATCTGTACATCTGTACATCCATCTACATCTGATCTGTACATCTGTACTCTGTACATCTGTTACATCTGTACATCTGTACATCTGTACATCTGTACATCTGTACATACATCTGTACATCTGTACATCTGTACATCTGTACATCTGTACATCTGTACATCTGTTACATCTGTACATCTGTACATCTGTACATCTGTACATCTGTACATCTGTACATCTGCTACATCTGTACATCTGACATCTTACATCTGTACATCTGTAATCTGTACATCTGTACATCTGTACATCTGTACATCGGACATCTGTACATCTGTACATCTGTACATCTGTACATCTGATACATCTGTACATCTTGTACATCTGTACATCTGTACATCTG
>JAXIVJ010000445.1:205000-227500 GCA_036785665.1 Chirona hameri | reverse complement strand
GTAGCACGGCCCAGTTTTTCAGGAAGGCCTGGAAGGCGGCTGAGGTGAACTGGGGACCATTGTCGGACCAGAGGACTTCTGGGGCTCCGGCCAGGCAGAAGATGCCACGGAGTTCCCTGATGAGCGTCGAGGCACTGGCGTGTCGGCCGACCGGGCAGACTGTGAGCCACCCGGAGAGAGGGTCGACCGCCACCAGGAAGTATTGGCCGGCGTGTTGACAGAAGTCGGCGCAGAGGTGTTGGAATGGGCGGCTGGCCTGCTCGTGCGTGCGCAGCGTCTCTTTCGGCAGCGATGGCAGTTCCCTCTGGCAGGGCTGGCAGGCCTTGGTGATGTTCTCGATATCGTTGTTCATGTTGGGCCAGAAGACAATCTGGCGGGCTCGACTCTTCGTCTTTTCTTTTCCCTGATGGCTGGCGTGCAGCTCGGCGAGGACGGCTGCGCGCATCGGGCGGGGAATGACGAGCCGGCAACCACACACGACCAGTCCGTCATCGACAGCGAGGCGGTCGTGGACCGGCCAATATGGCCGCAGGAGCGCGGGAAGGTCGGCCTTCTGGGACGGGAAGCCGTCCATCACGGTCTGAAGAAGGATCTGCGCCTCCTCGTCCCGGTCTGCCGCTCGCCGTACCTCATCCAGCCTGAGGTCGGTGCAGAGTTCGCTCGCCTCGCCTGTGATGATTGCGGCGACGGTTGTGGCCGATCTGTCCTCGGCCAGCTCGTCCTCCTCTGTCGGCGGGTCCACCGGTGACCTTGAGAGGGCGTCGGCTGCCAGATGGTCCGTGCCGCGCTGCCACCGAGCCGTGAATGTCATCACCAGCAGTTTCTGCCGCAGGCGCTGGAGGCGCGGGTTTTCAATCTCATCCAGGTTCTTGGAGTTGAGGATTGGCACCAGAGGGCGGTGGTCGGTCAGCACGTCGAACTCGGGGAGCCCACTGAGGAAGAGGCGGCACTTGTGACACCCCCACGCCACCGCCAGCAGCTCCAGCTCGATGGTGGCGTAACGGCTCTCTGCGTCTGTCAGGAACCGGGAGCCGGCCTGGACTGTACGCCATGTGCCATCCAGCTGCTTCTGCTGAAGCAGGAACCCGAGCCCCTTCAGACGGCTCGCGTCGGTCGACAGCAGAGTGGGCCGCGTTTGGTCGAAAAAGGCGAGCGTGCGCACCGATGATAGCGCCGCCCGCGCCTTTTCGAACGCCACCTGGTGACAACTGTCCCAACCGAAGGTTCGTTTGGTGCTCAACAGGTGACGCAGCGGTTCCAGGTGCTCCGCAGTCTCCTCTGAGAACGGGGCCACCTGGTTGACGAGGCCGAAGAAGCCGCGGAGTTCGGTCAACGTCTGAGGTGTTGGGAACGCTGCGATTGCGTTAGTGAGCGTTGGGTCGGGCAGATATCCGTCTTCTGCCACGATAAAGCCGGCGAACTTGACTTTCTTCCGCTGGTGTTGCGTCTTCGCCGGGTTTAGCGCCACCCCGCGATCCCGGCATCGTGCCAGGAACTCGCGGACCCGGGCGACGTGTGCGGACTTCGTCTTGCTGTAGATGATGACGTCATCAACGACGCGCTGAACACCGTCCATGTCGATGAAGCACTCATCCATCCGCCTGTTGTAATGTTCGCTGATGGACGAGACGCCGTACGGCGCACGGAGGTACTGATACCTCCCGAAGGGTGTGATGAAGGTCGTCAGATGGCGGGAAGACTCATCCAGAGGGCACTGGTGGTAGCCCTTGGCGGCGTCAAAAACGCTAAACCACTGGGCCTCGGATGCCACGATTGACGCGACGCACTCAGCTGGCGTGCTGGACTGGTACAGCTCCCGTTTCACGGACTGGTTGAGCTTGGATAAATCCACGCACAGACGGATGCCACCGGTTTTCTTGGGTGCCACCACGATTGGGGCGCACCAGTCGGTCGGCTCGACCACTGAGGTGATGATGCCGTCCTGCTCCAGCCTGTCCAACTCCTGACGGAGTGGCTCACGGAGGGATAGCGGAATGCGTCGCGGAGCGCGCACCGCGAATGGAGTGGCGTTCTCTCGAAGGTGGATCTTGAAGTTCTCACCCGGCATCGCCCGGACGACACCGTCCAGCACGTCTGGAAACTCGTTGAGCGGGCTCTCGACCGAGGCTTTATGTCCGGTGGTGGTTGGTGGCGCTGTAGTCTGCCGAACAGTGGCAGGGGGCAGCACATGTGTCGTCGACGCGGCCGGCAGCGACGGCGGCGGCGGCGGCGTCGGCGGTGACGTCGGCGCCAGCTGGCCGCGGCCAGGCTCGGCGGCGGCGGCGGTTATCGCCCGTGGCGGGGCGGCGCGATGATCGAGTGTCGGCTGACATCGGAGACCGCGCGGGGGAGACTCGGGCGCGCGGCGGCGGCGCCGTGCGGGCGGCGGCGTGGCTGGGAGAACCACGGTGGCGATCTGCTGTGGATAGGCGGTCGGTACCAGACGGAGGGCCCGAGCGGTTTTCCATGAGAGCAGGAGGCAGGGCACCCCTGGAATGATGTGCACCGTGTCGGAGACTGTGACGTCACCCAGGCGGAGATGAATTGGCAGACTGCCACGAGAACGGGCCGTGTGTCCGTCAACGGCGCGAGGGTGGGTCGTCGGTGGCTGGAGATTGTCGTTCATCTCTCCAATGCGATGGGCGAAGTCCAGACCAGCGACGGACACGTCGGCTCCAGTGTCCGGCAGCGCTTCCATCACCGCTGTCCGCAGCCCAGTCACGGACACTCGAACTGTCGGTGCCGATCCACGGGAGGTCGTTGCCAGGGTAACGGCGGAGGCCGACGACTCGTGGGGTGGGCGAGGGCTGCGACACAATCTGGAGATGTGGCCGTGCCGACCGCAGTTGTAGCATGAACGGTCGGCTGCCGGGCAGCGGGCCGAGCGGCTGTGGCGGTTGCCGCAGTTACGGCAGGCGGCGGGCGGCGCTGGGGCGACGCCCGTCTGCGGTGCACCGGCCCCCGACAGGCGTCGGGGAGGGGTGGGGCTGCGCGACTGAAATCTGACGCCGCGGCTGCTCTGGGCCCGGCGGTGGGCGCCGCCGCGGTTGGGCTGCGTGATACAGGCGGAGATGGCGTTTGCGTTGCCGCCGGTGATGGTTGTGACGTCACGGGCGGCAGCCTCTTCTGAGCGGCAAATCTGGGTGGCCTGTTGCAGCGACAGGAGTTGTACCGCGCACAGACGCTTAATCGTTGCGGGGTCACGCAGACCAACCACAATCCGGTCACGGATGAGAGAGTCTCTGCAGGTATCGCAGAATCCGCAGTCCCTGCTCAAGTCGCGCAAGCACGTGGCGAAGTCGTCAAATGATTCGCCCTCGAGTTGTTCACACATGTTGAACGTCCGACGCTGGATGACTTCGTTTACCTGGCCGCGGGCGTAGCATTCCAGGTGCATAAGGACAGCGGACAGGTCATTCCGCTGCACCTCTGGCGTATCAAAGTTCGCCACGATCGTCATTGCCTCATCCGAAAGGCAAGTTCGGAGGATCGCCATCTGTAGGGCTGGTGGCTTGCTAGCCAGTCCAGCCAACATGGCGTAATCGTCCCACCGCTGACGCCACAGCCGGTACGAAGCACCGCGGTCACTAGTCACTTCCAGTCGGTGGGGTTTAGCGTCTCTCGCCATCGCAGCGGACGCAACACTCGGCGCCGGTATCGCTACCGGCTGCACGAGTTCGTCGTCGTCACTGGGTAGTTGCACTGAGGCGGGGTCGATCCCCTCGGACCCTGCCGGCTGCGCCATGTTCGAGTCCGTAGTAGCCGCCAGCTCCACACGCGTCGGCGACTCAGAGAAGACCGTATTTCTCCCGCAGGCGCACTGCCACCTAGCGGAGGACTCGGCTAACCGATCAGACTCACACAAAGACAACTTGCAGTTTTGTTTGTGACAGACATTGGACAGCAGCGCAGGCCCTGCCGCTGGTTAATGTCTATTTTCGCCAAGCAAATAAACCAATAATTGCCTCTATTTATACAAATTAATGACTAAAATCTGGACAGTGATTTACTGATCGTCAGAAATGGATGTTAATTTGTCGTCAAAGCACAAGTAAAAATAATTGCACAAACTCTATGATTGTGATATGAGCCTGCCAAAGTCTGGGGGGCAAAATAACCATTTTGCCCCCCCCCCCAGGATTTTTCGACTGGGGGCATTTTGGGTACCCTGCCCCCCGCAATCCGCCGCCCCTACACCATAGTAAAAACGAGGAGAAAACTAAGGTGACCAACGAGACGAGGGCTACTACCTTTAGTACCAAGCCTCGAAGGGTGGTACCGTGGCTGGTACAAGGGTTTGACAGGGGAGTCTGGTAAAACTCATGGTGTTTTTTCTTCTCTCAGTGAAGTGCACCCCGAATCTGAGGAGGGCGCCCCAAATCCGAGGAGGGCGCCCTCAAACCCATAGAGGGCGCCCCCAAACCCATTGGGGGCGCCCCCCCCCCAATTCCGGAGAGGGCGCCGATGCCCGAAAAGCATCCCGGACATCGAAACTTCGGAAGGGCGCCCTCTCAACTCGAAAGTGCGCCCTCCAACGCGATGAGGTACACCTCGGATCTGAGGAAGGCGCCCCCAAACCCATGGAGGGCGCCCACAAATCATAGCACTGTCAAAATGGTTTTGGTGTGTTACAACAATGAGCTATTTTGGCGCGACACTGCAATTTTTCCACGACAACCTTGCCGCCCCTCATGACGATGGCGTCCCGTCAGGTGCCGAAAAATGCGCCCCTCGGGCCTGTGCCCCCCCCCCCCCCTCCCAATGAAAATACTGGATCCGCCCCTGACAGCACTCTCCACTGGCCATGGCATTCGAGAAAAGTCAGCGTGACGTGCAGCGCGCCTGAGTCCGTCCATCGTCCACAGGTGCCAATGGTCTGGCCAACCCCCGCGATTTCCTCTCGCCTTGTGCCTGGTATGAGGACCGGGACGTCATCGGCTTCAGAGTCATTTCCAAGTACCAGGGCCGCTGGTTCGAGGCCCGCCAGGACCACTCTCCTTTTGACGTGGTCGCTTGGCACGGAAACCTGACGCCGTACAAGTACGACCTGGCAAACTTCATGGTCATCAACGCCACGGCATTTGACCATGCGGTAAGTGGAAGTATTGCTTACGGTCGAGGCGAGGTAAGGCGAGGCGTTAGCAACTGCCAGCAGCCGCCAGCGAAAACAGCCTGTTCAACATCCTACCTGTATGCGTTTTTGAGCGTGCATTGAACAGCTCACACCAGCCTGAACATCCCGTTTTCATTGACGTGTCAGTTGTCTCCATATCAATTGGCACGACGTAAACAATCAATTTCCTAAATAAAATCAGCTTGTATATTCCGATTGTATTCGGGAGCGCCCACAATATACCAATCGGGTTTCCAAAGCTTGTTGCGATTAAAGGGTAAAGGGTAAAAGTTCACCTTTAACATGGGGTTTTGAACTGAGATAGCAGATTTGTAGAGCAGATTGAAAAATGGGTTGTGTGAAGAAAAAAATTAGCTCCCTACGTTAAAGGGAATGTTTCACCTTTGTATTAGTTTTGAACTGAGATAGCCATTATATTGGGGCCGTTATTGAAATGGCTAAATTACTAAGGTAATTTTTCCCAAAACTTAACGGTTTTTAAGCAATTTAATTTACCATTTTCAAAATGCACCCAGGCTGGTGCAGCCGCTGATTGGCTGACAGCCACTTTTTCAGCCAATCCCACTTTGTCAGCCAATCAGCGGCGGCCTATAGCTCAAAAATCAATGACACAAATACAAATAAACAATATTTGTATCAAGTTAAGTGACTTTTCGAGTAAAAAAATATCACCATCGTTTTCAGTAGCACTTACTTCATATTTTCGACTACAACCAGCGTATATTTGACAGCTTTCAGAAAGGTGAAACATTCCCTTTAAGTAATTTCGACACATGAATAGTGGGTCCCTTTTAGAAGAAGTTTCATTTCCCCGAAACTTGTTTCGGGAAATGACAACGGTTGTTTACGTTACAAGAGCCTGCGTATTTATGTCTAAAGTCCGTCGTTATTGTGTGCAATAGTTTCCATATCCAGGCTACCATATGCATGACGTCATAATTGTCATTAAGTTTTTTGTATGGCCATGAAGGAGAAAAGAGAAACATCCCCATTTTTCGACGGATATCCATCTATCGTCCAAACAAATGATTTTTTCTTCTTCTTTTTTTCATTTTTTTTTCCTTTTGTTTTCTTTTTTTTCAGCTAGAAATACCCATTTTGCCAAATTTCAAGACAACTTTCAAGGTGACCTATTCCCTTCAATTATGATAGGCGGGAAACCATGTCCGTTAGCGTATGCATGTGCATTGTCCACAATGTTTAGTGCGGCGTGGCGCGCTGTATGTGACGGTGGGTACACGCGCTCTCTTGTTAAACTTTATGTGCGTGCGTTTCTTGGCAGGACCCCTCGATCTTCACGGTGTTGACGTGTCCATCGGAGCGGCCAGGGACTGCCATCGCCGACTTCGTCATTTTCCCGCCGCGCTGGGCAGTTCAGGAGCACACCTTCCGTCCACCCTACTACCACAGTTAGTATACAGACCTTGTCATCTGCTGCAGCTGCTTGATGTGACAAAGACCGCCTGTTTGGCCGTCTTGCCCTGCCTTGGTCTTCACAGAATTCGCATCAACTATCAAGGTTGCGTTGCGACATCCTGAATTTATGTTAACTTAATAAAGTTACGAAATTATCCGATTTCGCCCAAATTAATGCTGAAAATCTGTTATTCTTAGAAGCATCACATATTAATGTAACCAGATTCACTAAACATGGCATCATTGAAGACAAAAGTATGGCATGTGTCATCGACAAGCAGTTCACACGGCTTGGCTTTCAGTGGAATGCTAACCAGGGCTGCGGGCCGGAGTCGAAGCCGGAGTCGGCCGGAGTCGGTTATTTCTGCCGGAGTCGGAGTCGGAGTCGGTCGGAGTCGGTTATTTCTGCCGGAGTCGGAGTCGGTCGGAGTCGGTTATTTCTGCCGGAGTCGGAGTCGGAGTCGGTCGGAGTCGGTTATTTCTGCCGGAGTCGGAGTCGGAGTCGGTCGGAGTCGGTTATTTCGGCCGGAGTCGGAGTAGGAGTCGGTCGGAGTCGGTATTTCGGCC
The DNA here is from genome assembly GCA_036785665.1 of Chirona hameri. Taxonomy (NCBI): domain Eukaryota; kingdom Metazoa; phylum Arthropoda; class Thecostraca; order Balanomorpha; family Balanidae; genus Chirona; species Chirona hameri. The sequence continues at coordinate 220,383 of JAXIVJ010000445.1, read as the reverse complement.
GGAGTCGGAGTCAGTCAAATTTGGCCGACTTCGACCCAAGCTGGCAGTCTGGGGCAGCGCATGGGCAAATCATGTATGTATATTAGTTAACCACCGGTGGCGATGACAAGAATGTTATGCGGCATGCCCCTTCGACTTTGTTTGCTTCCATTCCCTTGCAATTCAATGATTTGTAATAATGAGGTGTACCACGGTGGACGAAATGAAACCTAGGGTGTGTCGGAGCAGATCCAAAATGACACCCCAAGAAATTAAGCAACGATCACGAGAAATCATTTTGAATCCGGTTTAAAGTGATGAGTAGCTTGTTCAGGCGAGTTAAACGAGTGGTGACTAGTGAACCACTCCGGCTCGATGGAGAGCGGACACTACACGACTTTCTGTAGCTGCGTAAACTCGGGCCACTGGCACAAGTTCGACGACCAAGAGGTGCACCAGCTGAACAGCAGTGCCGTGCAGAGCCCGGCCGGCTACATCCTCTTCTACTCGGCCATCGACGGCCGGGTTCAGCGAGCGGCATGTCTGCCTCTGATCAGTGATATATGTTTTCAGGGATCCGTGGTTTGTCGTGTCTGTGTATGTATGTGTGTGTGTGTACCGCATTTTCTACCGCATTCTTCATTTTTCTACCGCATTTTCTTACAATATATGTAATGTAGTTAAACGTTGTCTCGTTCATATTCATATATTATTTAACTATACCATTCAATTATTGTTTCATATTCATGTGGATGGCAGGACCAAACAAAGTATTTTTTGGACTTTAGACTTTTGGACTTTGGACAAATTAAGATCGAAAGCTATGGTCATATATTGTTTATCCATTTAATTTTACTACTATATTTCCATTAAATGAGATTCAAATTTGATACTGGGAATTTTTGCTGCGGGTGGTCACTTCTTGTGCCCATTGACAATAATAAAATAACTTAACTAATAATCAAATAAATTAATTATTAAATAATTGAATAAAATAAACCGCTGGGCCTCCCGGCCACCTTCCAGTCGCTGGGGTCTTTTTTAGCCCCCCACCCGCTTTGGTTCTTCGGCAATATAGCGACGTAAAACTTTGGGTACATCTAATTGCATACATAGAGCACATCTGGATAAAATTTAGTGTCATTTCCAGGTCAGGACAGGTCACGGTGACGCAGGGCCTATTTTAACCCGCGCACTGCAGGGGCTTTGCGCCGAACACGAACTGCAGGGGGGTTGATTTCCGCCCCCCCCCCCTGAGATCTCGAAAACTACGCTATGTAGAGAGAAGCGGAAAACGGCATTTGATAGCTTGATACATGTTCTATCGAAAGTATTTCAGTATTGTTTTAGGTCAGGTCAAAATTGAGGTCACCAGAGGTCATCAAAGGTTAAATTTTCCAGTTTTCCTGTTTTAGGACATCGCTCCAGAAATTCCCATATATCTCAGAAACTATGCTAGTTAGAAACAAACGGGAAAAAGCAAACGCCAGCCAGTGAAATTTTCAATCGCTTTAGTGTCCTTAAATTTGATATCAGGTCAACATTTGAGGCTCCAGAGGTCAAAACAGGAAAAAAATGACGTTGTTTTGCTAAATGGTGTTTCGCTATTAACTTTGTATGTAATAAAGATAACGGAAAACTGTTTACGTCATTGTGTTTATCTTGCCAAGGCGCTTTGAATTATATACACGGTGACCTTGTTAAGTTAACTTAAAAATTTGGCCTCAGGTCAAGGTCAAGTGGTGACCCAAGTAGGGCATGTTGCATATGGGAAGACGTGTCTTGACGAGACAAACACATTGATGTCTGTTTTACTTCTCTATCTTCATTATGTCGGGAGTTATTGACAAAAAAAGTGATGGTGACCTTGCATGACCTTAAATGACCCAACAGGGGTCACTGAACAAAACTTACACTTGGATCATCAATAGTATCCTATAATAACATGATCCAGAAGTAATTGGACTAATATCATGCATATCCTTAGCATTTGTATATTTCCCCATTGACTTATGATGGGGAGGTTACGAAATTGACCTGACCTTAGGTCACCGATATAGAAATTCCGAGATAAACGAATTGTAAGTACGTATGCCCTCATGACATCCTGTAAGTTGCAAACTGATCGGTGAAAAACTCTGGCTTTGGCACAACTTCAAAAAAAATTGGAGGTGGGGTCACTTGACCTGGTCTGGTGACCTGACCTGAAATGACCCTAGGTTATTTTTTTTCTCAAAGTGTGCGCAATTGATGTCCTGATAGGTGTGCGAAAACCCGGCGGCGCTGTGCGCAGCCGTTTTTTCGCTATCTTTGAAAAAACCTGAGGGGGGGGGGGCGGAAATCAACCCCCTGCAGTGCACCACTGGGGGCAAAAACTATTTTGGGGCATATTTTTGCGGCAAAAAGGTACCCCCCATTTTTCCCCCGCGGATTTGGGCCGGTCACCTTATTTGCTATTCGAGCTTAAGAAATTCACTTTTCGATTTCACAACAAAAAATAATCCGAAGAAGCAAAAATATATTTATTTTTGGGGTCAAAAACCTCAAAAATCACAAATTCGAGATAACGATTTGCAAGAGAATGTCATTTCCTATCTTTTGACGTTGTGTAGTTGCAATTTGCTTTGAAACTCTATTTTTTACGATTTGTCAAACATTTATCGTTTTACCACCAAAAATGGCATGACATTGCGTCATTAAACGTTATTACCTCCCAAAATACTACATTAATTTCATTGAAATTTCGTGAGAAAACGTAGAACTGATGCAGTATAAGAAGGTACTGCAAGTTTCACATTGGTATCTATCACAGTTTTAAAGTTATTGAGAAAATCCGGGATGGGGAAGATTCTGCCCCCCCCCCCCCCCCCCAGCGGGGCGCGTGTCACCGGGGCTGCTTGAATTGCATCAGGTGCGCTGTTTTGTCTATCATTGAAAGCAAGGGATACATAAAAACTTCAAACTCATCACTTGATAGAAGAAGAAAACTTCCGTTTTCATGAAGTTTTCTCCTAAGATAATTGTTTTCACGTCCAGTGCAGGGAACGCGCGGGGGAGGGGCATACTTGTATTGCATGCCCCCCCCCCCAGATTCCTTGGCGGGGGGGGGGGGGGGGGCATTTGCCCCCCCTGATGTCCGCCCCTGGAATCGCCAGTGGGGGCGAATACCGTCTACCTCTATGTTTTTTAGAAATGGCGGAAAACGACGTCATTTCGCGCCGCCATTTTGGGTACAACTGCTTGCCTTTCGATTGCCCAAATCCTGTTAATTTATTTACCTCGGGTCTCCTCAGGTCACGTCACTAAGTAAAGTCTAGTGATTCCACCTCCAAAAAAAAATGTAAGGTCGTGCCGCAGCCACATTGCTTGACCGATCAGTTAGATATGCACAGGATTTAATCAGGTCGTAAACACCTACAATTCTGCTATTTCGGATGATTTGTATATCCGTGACTTAAGGGGAAGTCTATTTTGTGACCTCTCAATTATAAGTCATTGGGGAAACATGAAAATGCATATAAATCCACAGGAAATGGCTAAATTTCCCCAATTTTCACCAGTCTCGCATCTTTTGAAAAATACAAAGATCCAGTGGCGGAACTACAGTTGGGCAAAATGGGCAATTTCCCCACACCGCCTGAAATCGACGCAGGATTGACACATTTCCTGATATAGAAGAAAATCTAAACAACTTTTACTGAGGAAGGTTAGCTTTAAATCAGATATCAATGCATAAGCAAGCCAAATCCGATGCGTTTTCAGAATTGTGTGAGACTTTTTGGAATTCCCCCCCCCCCCCCACCACCCGTTCTGGATCCGCCAATGCATCCATGTCGTATTTTTTATCCTGTGACCTCCACGAGGTAAAATCTATTCACCCTGAGGTCATTCGTCATTTTTCTTCCATAACTGTTTTACTGAACCAATAAGGCGCCGTAGTTGGCTATGAACGAGCGAACGCGAAGGAAATGTATGGTGAATTTCAACTAGATCAGGGAAGTAGTTTCTGAGATAAAAATACGTGGTGCACACGTGCGCACGTGCAGAAACACCCCACCCCTGACTTGTGGGAAAGTGGCGGCTGAGAGATCCCTAACCACACATCACATTTGAACACAATCGGCTCAGCATTTGCCTCCACCCACTCCAAATTGTGTGGCGACGTTCCTGATCCAACAAACCCCGATCTCCCCCACTCTTCTGCCGCTAATGAGCAATTGTTCAAAGCAGAGTTCGTCACGGGCTGGGCTGGCCCTATGGGCCATGGGCCGGGCCTGGGCAACTTTAAGGAAATCACCGGGCTCTGGACGGGCCTGGGCTGAGAATGTTGAAGCTCAGCTCAGAGATGAAAAAAATCAACCAGCAGTTCACTTCCACAGCAACACACTGTTGCTGTGGCTGTGGCTTTTTGTTTGTTTTTGGTTAGCATAGTTGGTTCCTGGTTTCACATTTATAGTATACAAGAAAATATGCTAGGATAGTGATTGTACATTTTGTGAAAATATTTATATGCTTAATCTGAACGGGCCGGACCGAGCCTGGGCCTCAATGTTAGCAAATTGACCCGGCCTGGTCCTGGCCTGGTGGGTTAGGTGTTCATGGGCCTGGGTCGGGCCGGGCTGGGGGTTGGTGGGCCCGTGACGAACACTGGTTCAAAGGATATCGAAATTAAAGATATTCCGGAAATAATTTAAAGATACTTATTTTGGCTGGGAAATACTAAAACATAGGAATAGCATGACATTTGCATTGGAATTGTATACATTTATCAGAAGGTAAGCATATTTGATTTTAATTGAATACCTATCAAGCGAAAAATGACATGGAAATACTGAAATCAGGGTGGGCAACATTTCTTGACTGGGGGGGAGGGGGGGGGGGGGCAAAACGGCTCACTGGTGGGGAGGGCATCCCCCCCCCCCCCCAGATAACATGTTAAAATATTCCCTGCGGTGACGTCATAAAGCCAATTATAGGGTCATGATTCCACAGCCCAGGCCCCAGAGTAATGGATGCTGAATAGCTAGAACGTTTCCTATGACCTTTGGGATGATTTGATAGTCCGCCCCTGTAGCTCAGTCGGGAGAGCGCTGGACTTCTGACCTCGCCCGGTGGTGGCAGCCCGGGTTCGAGTCGCTTCGGCGCTTGCTATTTACCCCTGACTGGGATGGCCTGTGGCCGGTGACAGCGGTCGCACTTAAGGTCAGGTGACGTCAGAGGGCGGGGCAGACCGTGTCCAGGTATGTCGGGCACGTAAAACTTTCGCTTCTAAATTCTGCCGGACGCCAGAGATTGCTTGATCGGGTCGCAATAGTCGCACACTTGATTGCGACTATTACCGCATAAAGCGCTCTCAAATGTATAATGCATCTCCCGCATAAGCGAAAGTGAAAATGCAAAAGGCAAGGTCAAGGGCAGGTCACAAAAAGTAACTTATTGGCAAGAGGTCTACGAAAGTCATGCGACACATGTTTTGTGGGTTATGTTGCACGTATAATTCGATAGTAGTAGCCATTTTCACAGCCTGACCCCATATCATGACCCTTAGGGAAGTTCAGGTCAAGGTCACGTCAAATAAGGTCAAAATTTGAAATTGATTAATATAAACACAAAAGGCATATACTAGACCAGTTTTGTGTCTAAAATACAGGGTGTCATTTATTTGTCAGTATCCGGTCACTAAAAGCCCCCAAAAAACGCAACTTAAAAAAATGACGTCATGAGTTACTAATACTTAGGGAGCCATAAGTCAGTCAGAAATAAATATATTGCTTTGAAATTTGGTTTCGGTATCGTCCATACTTGGTTCTCCAATATATATTCCGTTTTATATCTAAAAAATAAGATTTTGTGGAAATGTTTCCGATTTTTTGTTTTGGGTGGGTGGTCAAAAACCTACAACTTCAAAAATTCCAGATAGCCATGTAAAAGAGAATGTCATTGCTGTTCTTTTTACTTTTGTATTTGCATTTTGCATCAAAATTCTATTTTCTACGATTTTCCAAACATTTACAATTTGTCCGCCAAAAACGGCATGACAACGTCATTAAAACGTCATTATCTCCCAAAGTACTACATAAATTTAATTGAAATTTGTTGAGAAGACTTGGTTGGTGAGAACTTAGAAGAATTGATGCAGCATCAGGTACAACAAGTTTCACGTCGATATCCGCCATAGTTTTCAAGTTACTGAGAAAATCCAAGAGGGAGGGGACAAAAATCCCCCCCCCCCAGCGGCGTGCGGGTTAACAGGCGCCCTGGAAGGCCTCTGAGAATTACAAGCCCTGGAGGTGTGGGGGGGGGGGATTCCCCCCCCCCCCCCTCGAACTCGGCTCCTATTGGACAAAGATCAAAACCGATACCATTCGAAACCTCGTCAAAAATAATTTTGAAACTTTTTGGCTCAGGTCAATATTGAGGTCACCAGAGGTCAGATTTTCCATTTTTAAGACTTTGCTCCAAACACCCCGAAATATATCGGGAACTATAATAGCTAGGAACCAACGAAAAGAACAATCGAAAGCTCTTACAAAATGCAATCACATTTGGTGTCCCAAAATTTTAGCACAGGTCAATAGTTTAGTCTCCAGAGGTCACCAAAGGTCAACAAGGTTATTTTAAGACAAAACTTTTTTTTATTCTCGCAAATAACTTTTTACCATCTAAAGATAAGGCAATAATGTGGACGCCATCGTGTTTGTCTCGTTATCGAATCATATTTATGATGACTAGGTTAGGTCAACTTAGAAATTTGACCACAGGTATTTGACACAGTCAAGTGGTGACCCAAGTACGTCATGTCATACATTCGGAGACATGTCTTGACGAGACAAACCCATTGGTGCCGGTTTCACTTATCTGTCTTCATTCTGTCGAGAGTTGTTTTGACAAAGAAGTGTTGGTGACCTCGGACGACCTCGGGTGACCTTGCAGGGTTCACTGAACAAAAATGGCACATGGATCATCAAGAATAGCATGATAACATGATCCAGAAGGAATTGGACTGATGTCAAGCGTATCCGCGGAATAGGAAGCATTTGAATATTTATCCATTGACTTATAATGGGGAGGTCACGAAATTGACCCGACCTTAGGTCGCCGATATAAAACAAATCAAATATAAACGAATTATAGGTACCCATGACCTTATGAAATCCTGTTAGTTTGAAACCGATCGGCCAAAAAGAGTCGGTGAGAGATATATATGGCCTTGGTAAGAGGTGACTCAACTTTGACTTGAGCAGCATCCAGGCGACTCAACTTTGACTCAAGCGACATCCATGTGACTCAACTCTGACTCAACTCAACCCATCTACTTTTATTAAGTGACTCGACTCTGACTCAAAGTTGAGCCCCTATTTTTCTTAACACACGCCCTGATACCACTGATGGGCCTCTGATAATTACACGCCCTGGAAGGGGGGGGGGGCGGATTTCGCCCCCCCCCCCCCCCCAATGATCTCGAAAACCACGCTACGTAGCGACAAAACGAAAACGGTGTTAGATAGGTCGAGACAAGCTCTATTGAAAGTATTTCAGTCTTTTTTTTAGGTCAGGTCAATATTGAGGTCACCTGAGGTCATCAAAGGTCAGATTTTCCAGTTTTAGGACTTCGCTTCGAACACCCCCAAATATCTCGGGAACTATGATAGGTGGGAACAAACGGGAAAAAATTGAAACTCTTGAAAAAGCAATCACACTTGGTGTCCTCAGATTTGAGCTCAGGTTAATAGTTTAGGCTCCAGAGGTCATCAAATGTCAAAAAGGTTATTTTTTGCCAAAACTGTTTTTCGCAAATAACTTTTTACATAATAAAGATAAAGCAATACGTTTAACGCTATCGTGTTTGTCTCGTCAAGGCACTTCGAATCATATTAATGTTGACCTTATTAGGTCAACTGAGAAATTTGACCTCAGGTCAAGGGCAAGTGGTGACCCAAGTGGGTCATGTTGCATATTGGGACACGTGTCTCGACGAGACAAACATATTGGTACCGTTTTCACTTCTCTATCTGTATTATGTCGATAGTTATTGGCAAAACAACGAAATTGCTGTCACGAAATTGTCACGAAATTGACCTGACCTTAGGTCACCGATATCAGAAATCCGAGATACACAAATTGTAGGTATCTATGACCTTATGAAATACTGCAAGTTTGAAACCGATCAGCCTAAATCTGCGGTATGACCGCAAACGTTTTGGAGGTGGGGTCATTACGTGACCTGCTCTGGTGACCTGACTTGAGACGATCCGAGTTCAAACATTTTACATAATTAGGGTAGTTAATTTCCGCACAGGTATGCAAAAAATGGCGGCGCTGCGCGCCGCCGTTTTTGCACTATCCTTGAAAAACCTTAGGAGTGGGCGGATTTCGCCCCCCCCCCTTCCCCAGGGCGCGTGTTAAGCGACTCGACTCTGACTCAAGTTGAGTCGAGTCAGTTTTTAGTCAAATTTGACTCACCGACTCTGAGCCAAGCACAACCCTGGTCGGAGTCACCTGAAATCCGATCGACTCCGCAGCCCTGATGCTAACCATATCACTGGGGAACATGGCAGCGTGCTGACTGCTCTGACCGCCGCCAGGGAACTGCATGTCCGAGTTCATGGGTCTGATCTATGGCGCGTACGAGGCGAAGGAAGGCTGCCTGCAGCCGGGCGGCGCCACGCTGCACTCGATGATGACCCCGCACGGACCGGACGCCCGGTGCTTCGAAACCGCCAGCACGGAGAAACTCGAGCCCACGCACGTCGCTGGCGGCACGCAGGCAAGTGCAGGGAAATCGAACCGAGAAGGTAATTGTTTCAATCGGTGTAATGAACATGTGTAGTGCAAGTATCATAGAAATGCAATGCAGTGGTCAGAACACACGAATTAGGGGAAGGAGATGTAGCGCCGACCACCATAAAGTTTCTGGGCTGCATTTCATCTTACGGTGTTCCATTCTTTGATTTGACGCTTTCATCACATTTGGAAACACTTCCCTTATCATTGGCATCCCTCCTTAGGTTTGATATTTAGGAAACCGAATTTTCAGAAGCAGTTTAACAAGGTGTTCACTTATTGGTTGAAGACTCGCCGTTTGGTGTCCTCGTGTGGGCCACATCTCCACGTCTAACTTTCCACGTACACGTCTCCACGTTACACTACACACGTGCCTTCGTTTAGCAATGCTGAATGGGACAACATTGACTCAGCACGTGACATGTTTGATGGGAACCCTGTTCGGAGCTCCGCTTTACCACACGTTTAGCCTGTCAGCCACGAACTACCACTAGTGCGGACCCATTTCGCTGGATCGGGTTTGGGTCCGGGGCAAAACCGTAGACATACATTTATTTTATTTTGGTTTCTCCGGAATGGCGGCGGGGGTAACAAGTGGGCACTGCGTGCACGTGCAAGTCTTGATCCCAACACGGCCAAAATTGTATTCATCCGCCATGGTGCGTACTGATGCACCAGCAAGCCAAGTTACAGCTCTCTCAAGTTACAGCTCTCTCTTACTCTGGCACGTGCGACGGGTGTAGGTGCCTCTAAGTGCCCCTAAGGTATTTCTGGTGAACCAAGCAATCTAGAAAGCTGCAATTTGATACGCTGATGCATCAGCACGTACTACGGCCATTTCCACCGTTTTGACCGAATCGGGGTCAACACCTGCACGTGCACACGGTGCCCCCCCCCCCCCCCCACCCCCCTCCACCATTGCGGCGAAACAAAATATTCGAGAGTGCTGCAATTCGGTAGGCTTGTGCATCCACGCTTACAATGACGATTGACGGTGTTTTTGGCCGAATTGGCGTCAACACCTGCACGTGCACGGGGTGCCCCCCTCGGCATACCCCTCTGCCATTGCTGCCGAACCGCGCCTTTCAGAGAGCTGTAACTTGGCTTGCCGGTGTATCAGGACGGACCATGGCGAATTAAGACAATTTTGTCCGTGTTGGGGTCAAGACTTGCACGTGCACGCAGTGCCCACTTGTTACCCCTCCGCCATTCCGAAGAAAAAAATAAAGTCAATGTATGGCTATGGTTCTGCCCCGGACCCAAACCCGATCACAAAGATGGGTCCGCACTAGTCAAAACCGTAGGTTTTGACAAAGTCAAATACCGGAGGTTTACACTGGGGCAGCCTATTCGTGTAGTGAATTTGTCTGTTTGTTTGTTTGTTTGTCCAAGGACTTTTGGTCCCAGCGCATCGATGAAAAGGCGCAGCGCCACACCGTCTGCACCGCCGGGATTACCGAAACGTCGGACAGAGGATGGTGTCGGTCGTTGGTCGATCGGTGCCACGTGGTACGTGCCACGTCCCGCCACGTTTCCCCATGGCAAAAACCACCAGTGGACGCAGGGCGACCGAATTCGGTGGGCGGGTAGTCCACATGGTTGCGGTACAAATTTGGCTATTTCCTCGAGGGGGCACGTTGCCCCCCTTACGAGTGGTTAACCTGCTTTCGCGGGGTCCTCTGATTGCGGTTTTTTTTCTTCTCGCTAGCCGCACCAAATTTGGTACACCGATAGAGTTCGGCGAGTGACAGATGATGGTGCCTGTCGCTGCTCGATCGGTGGCACGTGGCACGTGTCACGTGCCGCCACGTGGCCACTGAAAAAAATATGCTTGCCCAGCCATTCCGCCCATACCAGTGGACGCAGTGCAACCAAACTCGGTGGGCGGATAGTCCTCATGGATGCGGGGTGACCTTGGGGGGGGCGGGGGGGGGTGGCGACGGTGGTGGCCCTGAAGCACGTGCGGCAGGCACGTGCAACTTTTTTTTAGCGGCGTCCTCAATTCGGTCGGCTATTACTCGCAAGTTATGAGAGCAAGCCGTACCAAATATGGTATGCGTGTGTGGCGCGTGGTTAGGGCTATCTGCTGCTATGTTTTTTTTTGTGCTGGAGTCCCGGGTTGGAATCCCATCGCCGGCATTTGTTTTGTATCGGTGAACTCTTGCAAATTCCAGTTGCGTAGCCGTGCATACCAAACCACGGGACGCAAAGCGACCAAACTCGGTGGGCGGGTAGTCCTCATGGGTCCAGGGGTATTTTTGGGGGTGGCGACGGTGGCGCCCCTAAAGCATGTGCGGCAGGCACGTGCAACTTTTCAGCGGGGTCCTCAATTCGGTCGGCCATTACTCGCGAGTCATGACAGCTAGCCGCACCAAATTTGGTGTGTGTTAGTAGCGCGTGGTCAGGGATATCTGCTTCCCTGCTGTATTTGGCACTGGAGTCCTTGGTTCGAATCCCATCGCCGGCATTTGGTTTTCTTTTTGTTATTTTCCATATATGTTTGTCGGCGTTCCTCGTGAAATGTATGGATACGGTTTTGCCCCGGACCCAAACCCGATCACAAAGATGGGTCCGCACTAGTCAAAACCGTAGGTTTTGACGAAGTCAAATACCGGAGGTTTATACTGGGGCAGCCTATTCGTGTAGTGACTGTCTGTCTGTCTGTCTGTCTGTCTGTCTGTCTGTCTGTCTGTCTGTCTGTCTGTCTGTCTGTCTGTCTGTCTGTCTGTCTGTCTGTCTGTCTGTCTGTCTGTCTGTCTGTCTGTCTGTCTGTCTGTCTGTCTGTCTGTCTGTCTGTCTGTCTGTCTGTCTGTCTGTCTGTCTGTCTGTCTGTCTGTCTGTCTGTCTGTCTGTCTGTCTGTCTGTCTGTCTGTCTGTCTGTCTGTCTGTCTGTCTGTCTGTCTGTCTGTCTGTCTGTCTGTCTGTCTGTCTGTCTGTCTGTCTGTCTGTCTGTCTGTCTGTCTGTCTGTCTGTCTGTCTGTCTGTCTGTCTGTCTGTCTGTCTGTCTGTCTGTCTGTCTGTCTGTCTGTCTGTCTGTCTGTCTGTCTGTCTGTCTGTCTGTCTGTCTGTCTGTCTGTCTGTCTGTCTGTCTGTCTGTCTGTCTGTCTGTCTGTCTGTCTGTCTGTCTGTCTGTCTGTCTGTCTGTCTGTCTGTCTGTCTGTCTGTCCTGTCTGTCCTGTCTGTCCTGTCTGTCCTGTCTGTCCTGTCTGTCCTGTCTGTCCTGTCTGTCCTGTCTGTCCTGTCTGTCCTGTCTGTCCTGTCTGTCCTGTCTGTCCTGTCTGTCCTGTCTGTCCTGTCTGTCCTGTCTGTCCTGTCTGTCCTGTCTGTCCTGTCTGTCCTGTCTGTCCTGTCTGTCCTGTCTGTCCTGTCTGTCCTGTCTGTCCTGTCTGTCCTGTCTGTCCTGTCTGTCCTGTCTGTCCTGTCTGTCCTGTCTGTCCTGTCTGTCCTGTCTGTCCTGTCTGTCCTGTCTGTCCTGTCTGTCCTGTCTGTCCTGTCTGTCCTGTCTGTCCTGTCTGTCCTGTCTGTCCTGTCTGTCCTGTCTGTCCTGTCTGTCCTGTCTGTCCTGTCTGTCCTGTCTGTCCTGTCTGTCCTGTCTGTCCTGTCTGTCCTGTCTGTCCTGTCTGTCCTGTCTGTCCTGTCTGTCCTGTCTGTCCTGTCTGTCCTGTCTGTCCTGTCTGTCCTGTCTGTCCTGTCTGTCCTGTCTGTCCTGTCTGTCCTGTCTGTCCTGTCTGTCCTGTCTGTCCTGTCTGTCCTGTCTGTCCTGTCTGTCCTGTCTGTCCTGTCTGTCCTGTCTGTCCTGTCTGTCCTGTCTGTCCTGTCTGTCCTGTCTGTCCTGTCTGTCCTGTCTGTCCTGTCTGTCCTGTCTGTCCTGTCTGTCCTGTCTGTCCTGTCTGTCCTGTCTGTCCTGTCTGTCCTGTCTGTCCTGTCTGTCCTGTCTGTCCTGTCTGTCCTGTCTGTCCTGTCTGTCCTGTCTGTCCTGTCTGTCCTGTCTGTCCTGTCTGTCCTGTCTGTCCTGTCTGTCCTGTCTGTCCTGTCTGTCCTGTCTGTCCTGTCTGTCCTGTCTGTCCTGTCTGTCCTGTCTGTCCTGTCTGTCCTGTCTGTCCTGTCTGTCCTGTCTGTCCTGTCTGTCCTGTCTGTCCTGTCTGTCCTGTCTGTCCTGTCTGTCCTGTCTGTCCTGTCTGTCCTGTCTGTCCTGTCTGTCCTGTCTGTCCTGTCTGTCCTGTCTGTCCTGTCTGTCCTGTCTGTCCTGTCTGTCCTGTCTGTCCTGTCTGTCCTGTCTGTCCTGTCTGTCCTGTCTGTCCTGTCTGTCTGTCTGTCTGTCTGTCTGTCTGTCTGTCTGTCTGTCTGTCTGTCTGTCTGTCTGTCTGTCTGTCTGTCTGTCTGTCTGTCTGTCTGTCTGTCTGTCTGTCTGTCTGTCTGTCTGTCTGTCTGTCTGTCTGTCTGTCTGTCTGTCTGTCTGTCTGTCTGTCTGTCTGTCTGTCTGTCTGTCTGTCTGTCTGTCTGTCTGTCTGTCTGTCTGTCTGTCTGTCTGTCTGTCTGTCTGTCTGTCTGTCTGTCTGTCTGTCTGTCTGTCTGTCTGTCTGTCTGTCTGTCTGTCTGTCTGTCTGTCTGTCTGTCTGTCTGTCTGTCTGTCTGTCTGTCTGTCTGTCTGTCTGTCTGTCTGTCTGTCTGTCTGTCTGTCTGTCTGTCTGTCTGTCTGTCTGTCTGTCTGTCTGTCTGTCTGTCTGTCTGTCTGTCTGTCTGTCTGTCTGTCTGTCTGTCTGTCTGTCTGTCTGTCTGTCTGTCTGTCTGTCTGTCTGTCTGTCTGTCTGTCTGTCTGTCTGTCTGTCTGTCTGTCTGTCTGTCTGTCTGTCTGTCTGTCTGTCTGTCTGTCTGTCTGTCTGTCTGTCTGTCTGTCTGTCTGTCTGTCTGTCTGTCTGTCTGTCTGTCTGTCTGTCTGTCTGTCTGTCTGTCTGTCTGTCTGTCTGTCTGTCTGTCTGTCTGTCTGTCTGTCTGTCTGTCTGTCTGTCTGTCTGTCTGTCTGTCTGTCTGTCTGTCTGTCTGTCTGTCTGTCTGTCTGTCTGTCTGTCTGTCTGTCTGTCTGTCTGTCTGTCTGTCTGTCTGTCTGTCTGTCTGTCTGTCTGTCTGTCTGTCTGTCTGTCTGTCTGTCTGTCTGTCTGTCTGTCTGTCTGTCTGTCTGTCTGTCTGTCTGTCTGTCTGTCTGTCTGTCTGTCTGTCTGTCTGTCTGTCTGTCTGTCTGTCTGTCTGTCTGTCTGTCTGTCTGTCTGTCTGTCTGTCTGTCTGTCTGTCTGTCTGTCTGTCTGTCTGTCTGTCTGTCTGTCTGTCTGTCTGTCTGTCTGTCTGTCTGTCTGTCTGTCTGTCTGTCTGTCTGTCTGTCTGTCTGTCTGTCTGTCTGTCTGTCTGTCTGTCTGTCTGTCTGTCTGTCTGTCTGTCTGTCTGTCTGTCTGTCTGTCTGTCTGTCTGTCTGTCTGTCTGTCTGTCTGTCTGTCTGTCTGTCTGTCTGTCTGTCTGTCTGTCTGTCTGTCTGTCTGTCTGTCTGTCTGTCTGTCTGTCTGTCTGTCTGTCTGTCTGTCTGTCTGTCTGTCTGTCTGTCTGTCTGTCTGTCTGTCTGTCTGTCTGTCTGTCTGTCTGTCTGTCTGTCTGTCTGTCTGTCTGTCTGTCTGTCTGTCTGTCTGTCTGTCTGTCTGTCTGTCTGTCTGTCTGTCTGTCTGTCTGTCTGTCTGTCTGTCTGTCTGTCTGTCTGTCTGTCTGTCTGTCTGTCTGTCTGTCTGTCTGTCTGTCTGTCTGTCTGTCTGTCTGTCTGTCTGTCTGTCTGTCTGTCTGTCTGTCTGTCTGTCTGTCTGTCTGTCTGTCTGTCTGTCTGTCTGTCTGTCTGTCTGTCTGTCTGTCTGTCTGTCTGTCTGTCTGTCTGTCTGTCTGTCTGTCTGTCTGTCTGTCTGTCTGTCTGTCTGTCTGTCTGTCTGTCTGTCTGTCTGTCTGTCTGTGTCTGTCTGTGTCTGTCTTGTCTGTCTGTCTGTCTGTCTGTCTGTCTGTCTGTCTGTCTGTCTGTCTGTCTGTCTGTCTGTCTGTCTGTCTGTCTGTCTGTCTGTCTGTCTGTCTGTCTGTCTGTCTGTCTGTCTGTCTGTCTGTCTGTCTGTCTGTCTGTCTGTCTGTCTGTCTGTCTGTCTGTCTGTCTGTCTGTCTGTCTGTCTGTCTGTCTGTCTGTCTGTCTGTCTGTCTGTCTGTCTGTCTGTCTGTCTGTCTGTCTGTCTGTCTGTCTGTCTGTCTGTCTGTCTGTCTGTCTGTCTGTCTGTCTGTCTGTCTGTCTGTCTGTCTGTCTGTCTGTCTGTCTGTCTGTCTGTCTGTCTGTCTGTCTGTCTGTCTGTCTGTCTGTCTGTCTGTCTGTCTGTCTGTCTGTCTGTCTGTCTGTCTGTCTGTCTGTCTGTCTGTCTGTCTGTCTGTCTGTCTGTCTGTCTGTCTGTCTGTCTGTCTGTCTGTCTGTCTGTCTGTCTGTCTGTCTGTCTGTCTGTCTGTCTGTCTGTCTGTCTGTCTGTCTGTCTGTCTGTCTGTCTGTCTGTCTGTCTGTCTGTCTGTCTGTCTGTCTGTCTGTCTGTCTGTCTGTCTGTCTGTCTGTCTGTCTG
>JAXIVJ010000445.1:70000-197500 GCA_036785665.1 Chirona hameri | reverse complement strand
GGATTTTCCGCACCCATATGGACTACCCACCCACCGAGTTTGGTCGCCCTGCGTCCACACGTGTGGGCGGCACGTGTGGGCAAATGGATTTTGCAATGTCCCACGTGGCGGCACTTGCCACGTGCCACGTGGCACCGATCGACCGGTGACCGGCACCGGCACCTGGGGGCCGAACTGGCGCATCGAACGGTGCCACGCGCGTGTTGCTGTGCCTCTTCGTCAGCGAGCTGTGGCCAAACGCCTCAGACAAACAAACAGACAGACAGACAAACAAACATACAAAGTCACTACACCAATAGGCTGCTGCCCCAGTATAAACCTCTGGTATTTGACTTCGTCAAAACCTACGGTTTTGACTAGTGCGGACCCATTTCGGTGGATCGGGTTTGGGTCCGGGGCAAAACCGTAGCCATTTGTTGGAACGTCACGAGGAGCACCGACAAACACAATTGGACAAGAAAGGCATAGGAAAAGCAAATGCCCTCAATGGGATTCGAACCCGGGACCCCAGTGACACATAAATAATAGCAGCAGATAGCCCTAACCACAACATACCCACACATACCAAATTTGGTGCGGCTAGCTGTCATAAATCGCGAGTAATGCCCGGCCGAATTGAGGAACTCGATAAAAAAAATTGCACGTGTCTGCCGCACGTGCTTTTGGGGCGCCACCTTTGCCACCCTCCAAGGTCACCCCGCACCCATGAGGACTAGTCGCCCACCGGTTCGCCCACCGGTTTTGGTCGCGTTGAGTCCACTGGTATGGGCGGCACGGCTGGGTAAACAGATTTTGCAGTGGCCACGTGGCGGCACGTGCACGTGCCACGTAGCACCGATCGAGCGGCGACCGGCACCATCATCTGTCACTCTTCGAGCTCTATCGGTGCACCAAATTTGGTGCGGCTAGCGCAAAAACAAAATCCGGAATCAGAGGACCCCTGGGATATGAGGTTGACCCCCCCTAGGGGTAACAACGTGCCTCCTCGAGGAAATCAGCCAGTATCGTTTTTCGGCACCCATGTGGACTACCCGCCCACCGAGTTTGGTCGCCCTGTGTCCACTGGTATGGGCTGGGCAAGCATATTTTACCATGGCCACGTGGCGGCACGTGGCACGTGCCACGTAGCTCCGATCGAGCGGCGACCGGCACCATCATCTGTCACTCGCCGAGCTCTATCGGTGTACCAAATTTGGTGTCGCTACATCAAAATTTCTCGAAATCCGAGGACCCCGCATGCGTACAGGTTGACCCCCCTAAGGGGGGCAACGTGCCCCCCTCGAAGGAAATAGCCAATTTTTTTTCGGCACCCATGTGGACTACCCGCCCACCGAGTTTGGTCGCCCTGTGTCCACTGGTATGGGCTGGGCAAGCATATTTTGTCATGGCCATGTGGCGGCACGTGGCACGTGCCACGTGGCACCGATCGAGCGGCGACCGGTACCATCATCTGTCACTCGTCGAGCTCTATCGGTGTACCAAATTTGGTGTCGCTACATAAAATTTCCCGAAATCCGAGGACCCCACGCGATAAAAGGTTTACCCCTGGGGGCTTTTGTTTACCCTCCTCGGGATCGGCAACCCCAAAGGATTTTCCGCACCCATGTGGACTACCCGCCCACCGAATTTGGTCGCCCTGCATCCACACGTGTGAGCGGCACGTGTGGGCAAATGGATTTTGCAATGTCCCACGGGGTGGCACGTACCACGTGCCACGTGGCACCAATCGACCGGCCACCGGCACCGGCACCTGGGGGCCGAACTGGCGCATCGAACGGTGCCACGCGCGTGTTGCTGTGCCTCTTCGTCAGCGAGCTGTGGCCAAACGCCTCAGACAAACAGACAGACATACAAACTCACTACACAAATAGGCTGCTGCCCTAGTATAAACCTCCGGTATTGGACTTCGTCAAAACCTACGGTTTTGACTAGTGCGGACCCATTTCGGTGGATCGGGTTTGGGTCCGGGGCAAAACCGTAGCCATATACTACGGTTTTGATAAGCTCACGTGGCGGCACGTGGCACGTGCCACGTGGCACCGATCGAGCGGCGATTGGCACCATCATCTGTCACTCGCCGAGCTCTATCGGTGTACCAAATTTGGTGTCGCTACATCAAAATTTCCCGAAATCCGAGGACCCCCACGCGATAAAAGGTTTACCCCCTGGGGGCTTTCGTTTGCCCCCCTCAGGGTCGGCAACCGCAAAGGATTTTCCGCACCCATGTGGACTACCCGCCCACCGAATTTGGTCGCCCTGCGTCCACACGTGTGGGCGTCACGTGTGGGCAAATGGATTTTGCAATGTCCCACGGGGCGGCACGTACCACGTGCCACGTGACACCAATCGACCGGCCACCGGCACCGGCACCTGGGGGCCGAACTGGCGCATCGGATGGTGCCACGCGCGTGTTGCTGTGCCTCTTCGTCAGCGAGCTGTGGCCAAACGCCTCAGACAGACAGACAGACAGACAGACAGACAGACAGACAGACAGACAGACAGACAGACAGACAGACAGACAGACAGACAGACAGACAGACAGACAGACAGACAGACAGACAGACAGACAGACAGACAGACAGACAGACAGACAGACAGACAGACAGACAGACAGACAGACAGACAGACAGACAGACAGACAGACAGACAGACAGACAGACAGACAGACAGACAGACAGACAGACAGACAGACAGACAGACAGACAGACAGACAGACAGACAGACAGACAGACAGACAGACAGACAGACAGACAGACAGACAGACAGACAGACAGACAGACAGACAGACAGACAGACAGACAGACAGACAGACAGACAGACAGACAGACAGACAGACAGACAGACAGACAGACAGACAGACAGACAGACAGACAGACAGACAGACAGACAGACAGACAGACAGACAGACAGACAGACAGACAGACAGACAGACAGACAGACAGACAGACAGACAGACAGACAGACAGACAGACAGACAGACAGACAGACAGACAGACAGACAGACAGACAGACAGACAGACAGACAGACAGACAGACAGACAGACAGACATACAGACAGACAGACAGACAGACAGACAGACAGACAGACAGACAGACAGACAGACAGACAGACAGACAGACAGACAGACAGACAGACAGACAGACAGACAGACAGACAGACAGACAGACATACAGACATACAAAGTCACTACACCATTAGGCTGCCCCAGTATAAACCTCTGGTATTTGACTTTGTCAAAACCTACGGTTTTGAATAGTGCGGACCCATTTCGGTGGATCGGGTTTGGGTCCGGGGCAAAACCGTAGCCATATACTACGGTTTTGATAAGCCCACGTGGCGGCACGTGGCACGTGCCACGTGGCACCGATCGAGCGGCGACCGGCACCATCATCTGTCACTCGCCGAGCTCTATCGGTGTACCAAATTTGGTGTCGCTACATCAAAATTTCCCGAAATCCGAGGACCCCCACGCGATAAAAGGTTTACCCCTGGGGGCTTTCGTTTGCCCCCCTCGGGGTCGGCAACCACAAAGGATTTTCCGCACCCATGTGGACTACCCGCCCACCGAATTTGGTCGCCCTGCGTCCACACGTGTGGGCGGCACGTGTGGGCAAATGGATTTTGCAATGTCCCACGGGGCGGCACGTACCACGTGCCACATGACACCAATCGACCGGCCACCGGCACCGGCACCTGGGGGCCGAACTGGCGCATCGGACGGTGCCACGCGCGTGCTGCTGTGCCTTTTCATCAGCGAGCTGTGGCCAAACGCCTCAGACAGACAAACAGACAAACATTTGGGATACAGACAGACAAAGTCACTACACCAATAGGCTGCCCCAGTATAAACCTCTGGTATTTGACTTCGTCAAAACCTACGGTTTTGACTAGTGCGGACCCATTTCGCTGGATCGGGTTTGGGTCCGGGGCAAAACCGTAGCCATCATTTCACGAGGAACGCCTGTCAAATAGAATTGGACAAGAAAAACATAAAAAAGCAAATGCCGGCGATGGGATTCGAACTCGCGACTCCAGCGACACATAAAGAATAGCAGCAGATAGCCCTAACCACAATCTGCCCACACATACCAAATTTGGTGCGTCTAGCTCTCATAACTCCCGAGTTATGACCGACCGAATTGAGGAACCCGCTAAAAAAGTTGCACGTGCCTGCCGCACGTGCTTTGGGGGTGCTACCTTTGCCACCCTCTAAGGTCACCCCGCACCCATGAGGACTACTCACTCACCGATTTTGGTCGCGTTGAGTCCACTGGTATGGGCGGCACGGCTGGGTAAGCAGATTTTGCCATGGCCACGTGGCGGCACGTGAAACGTGCCACGTAGCACCGATCGAGTGGCGACCGGCACCATCATCTCTCACTTGCCGAGCTCTATCGGTGCACCAAATTTGGTGCAGATAGCGCAAAATGAAATCCCGCAATCAGAGGACCCCTGCGATATCAGGTTGACCCCCCTAGGGGTGGCAACGTGCCCCTTCGAGGAAATCAGCCAATTTAGTTTTTCGGCACCCATGTGGACTACCCGCCCACCGAGTTTGGTCGCCCTGCGACCACTGGTATGGGCTGGGCCGGCAGATTTTGCCATGCCCACGTGGCGGCACGTGGCACGTGCCACATGGCACCGATCGAGCTGCGACCGGCACCATCATCTGTCACTCGCCGAGCTCTATCGGTGTACCAAATTTGGTGTCGCTACATCAAAATTTCCCGAAATCCGAGGACCCCACGCGATAAAAGGTTTACCCCCTGGGGGCTTTTGTTTACCCCCCTCGGGGTCGGCAACCGCAAAGGATTTTCCGCACCCATGTGGACTACCCGCCCACCGAATTTGGTCGCCCTGCGTCCACACGTGTGGGCGGCACGTGTGGGCAAATGGATTTTGCAATGTCCCACGGGGCGGCACGTACCACGTGCCACGTGGCACCAATCGACCGGCCACCGACACCGGCACCTGGGGGCCGAACTGGCGCATCGGACGGTGCGACGCGCGTGTTGCTGTGCCTCTTCGTCAGCGAGCTGTGGCCAAACGCCTCAGACAGACAGACATACAAACAGACATACAAAGTCACTACACCAATAGGCTGCCCCAGTATAAACCTCTGGTATTTGACTTTGTCAAAACCTACGGTTTTGACTAGTGCGGACCCATTTCGGTGGATCGGGTTTGGGCCCGGGGCAAAACCGTAGCCATTTGTTGGAACGTCACGAGGAGCGCCGACAAACACAATTGGACAAGAAAGGCATAGGAAAAGCAAATGCCCTCGATGGGATTCGAACCCGGGACCCCAGTGACACATAAAGAACAGCAGCAGATAACCCTAACCACAATCTACCCACACATACCAAATTTGGTGCGTTTAGCTCTCACAACTCCCGAATAGTGGCCGATCGAATTGAGGAACCCGCTAAAAAAAAGTTGCACGTGCCTGCCGCACGTGCTTTGGGGGCGCCACCGTCACCACCCCCAAGGTCACCCTGAACCCATGAGGACTACCCGCTCACCGAGGTTGGTCGCGTCGAGTCCACTGGCATGGGCGGCACGGCTGGGTAAGCAGATTTTGCAGTGGCCACGTGGCGGCACGTGCCACGTGCCACGTGGCACCAATCGACGGGCGATCGATGCCATCATCTGTCACTCGCTGAACTCTATCGGTGCACCAAATTAGGTGCGGCTAGCAAGAAGAAAAAAATCCCACAATCAGAGGACCCCCACGCTATCAGGTTCACCCCCTACGGGGGGAACCAACGTGCCCCCTCGAGAAAATCAGCCAATATTGTTTTCGGCACCCATGTGGACTACCCGTCCACCGAGTTTGGTCGCCCTGCGACCAATGGTATGGGCTAGGCAAGCAGATTTTGCAGTGGCCACGTGGCGGCACGTGGCACGTGCCACGTGGCACCGATCGAGCGGCGACCGGCACCATCATATTTCACTCGTCGAGCTCTATCGGTGTATCAAATTTGGTGCGGCTGGCGCAAACAAAAATCCGGCAATCAGAGGACCCCTGGGATATCAGATTAACCCCCCTAGGAGGGGCAACATGCCCCCCTCGAGAAAACAGCCAATATTGTTTTTCGGCACCCATATGGACTACCCGCCCACCGATTGTGGTCACCCTGTGTCCACTGGTATGGGCTGGGCAAGCATATTTTGTCATGGCCACGTGGCGGCACGTGGCACGTGCCACGTGTCACCGATCGAGCGGCGACCGGCACCATCATCTGTCACTCGCCGAGCTCTATCGGTGTACCAAATTTGGTGTCGCTACATCAAAATTTCCCGAAATCCGAGGACCCCACGCGATAAAAGGTTTACCCCTGGGGGCTTTTGTTTACCCCCCTCGGAGTCGGCAACCCCAAAGGATTTTCCGCCCCCATGTGGACTATCCGCGCACCGAATTTGGTTGCCCTGCGTCTACTGGTATGGGCGGCACGTGTTGGCAAATGGATCTTGCAGTGCCCCACTTGGCGGCACGTGCCACGTGGCACCGATCGACCGGTGACCCGCACCGGCACCTGGGGGCCGAACTGGCGCATCGGACGGTGGCACGCGGGTGTCGCTGCGCCTTTTCGTCAGCGAGCTGTGGCCAAACGCCTCAGACAGACAGACAGACAGACAAAGTCACTACACCCATAGGCTGCCCCAGTATAAACCTCCGGTATTTGACTTTGTCAAAACCTACGGTTTTGACTAGTGCGGACCCATTTCGGTGGATCGGGTTTGGGTCCGGGGAAAAACCGTAGCCATCATTTCACGAGGAAGCAGATTTTGCATGGCCACGTGGCGGCGCGTGGCACGTGCCACGTGGCACTGACCGGCACCATCAACTGTCACTCGCCGAGCTCTATCGGTGTACCAAATTTGGTGTCGCTACATCAAAATTTCCCGAAATCCGAGGGCCCCGCGTGCGTACAACAGGTTGACCCCCCTGGGGGCTTTCGTTTGCCCCCCTCGGGGTCGGCAACCGCAAAAGATTTTCCGCACCCATGTGGACTACCCGCCCACCGAATTTGGTCGCCCTGCGTCCACACGTGTGGGTGGCACGTGTGGGCAAATGGATTTTGCAATGTCCCACGGGGCGGCACGTACCACGTGCCACGTGGCACCGATCGACCGGTGACCGGCACCGGCACCTGGGGGCCGAACTGGCGCATCGAACGGTGCCACGCGCGTGTTGCTGTGCCTCTTCGTCAGCGAGCTGTGGCCAAACGCCTCAGACAAACAAACTGACAGACATACAAATCACTACACAAATAGGCTGCTGCCCCAGTATAAACCTCTGGTATTTGACTTCGTCAAAACCTACGGTTTTGACTAGTGCGGACCCATCTTTGTGATCGGGTTTGGGTCCGGGGCAAAACCGTAGCCATCATTTCACGAGGAAGCAGATTTTGCATGGCCACGTGGCGGCACGTGGCACGTGCCACGTGGCACCGACCGGCACCTTCAACTGTCACTCGCCGAGCTCTATCGGTGTACCAAATTTGGTGTCGCTACATCAAAATTTCCCGAAATCCGAGGACCCCACGCGATAAAAGGTTTACCCCCTGGGGGCTTTCGTTTGTCCCCCTCGGGGTCGGCAACCGCAAAGGATTTTCCGCACCCTTGTGGACTACCCGCCCACCGAATTTGGTCGCCCTGCGTCCACACGTGTGGGCGGCACGTGTGGGCAAATGGATTTTGCAATGTCACACGTGGCGGCACGTACCACGTGCCACGTGGCACCGATCGACCTGTGATTGGCACCCACACCTGGGGGCCGAACTGGCGCATCGAACGGTGCCACGCGCGTGTCGCTGTGTCTTTTCGTCAGCGATCTGTGGCCAAACGCCTCAGACAAACAAACAGACAGACATACAAAGTCACTACACAAATAGGCTGCTGCCCCAGTATAAACCTCCGGTATTGGACTTCGTCAAAACTTACGGTTTTGACTAGTGCGGACCCATTTCGGTGGATCGGGTTTGGGTCCGGGGCAAAACCGTAGCCATCATTTCACGAGGAAGCAGATTTTGCATGGCCACGTGGCGGCACGTGGCACGTGCCACGTGGCACCGACCGGCACCATCAACTGTCACTCGCCGAGCTCTATCGGTGTACCAAATTTGGTGTCGCTACATCAAAATTTCCCGAAATCCGAGGACCCCCGCGCGATAAAAGGTTTACCCCCTGGGGGCTTTCGTTTGCCCCCCTCGGGGTCAGCAACCGCAAAGGATTTTCCGCACCCATTTGGACTACCCGCCCACCGAATTTGGTCGCCCTGCGTCCACACGTGTGGGCGGCACGTGTGGGCAAATGGATTTTGCAATGTCCCACGGGGCGGCACGTACCACGTGCCACGTGGCACCGATCGACCGGTGACCGGCACCGGCACCTGCGGGCCGAACTGACGCATCAAACGGTGCCACGCGCGTGTTGCTGTGCCTCTTCGTCAGCGAGCTGTGGCCAAACGCCTCAGACAGACAGACAGACAGACAGACATACAAAGTCACTACACAAATAGGCTGCTGCCCCAGTATAAACCTCCGGTATTTGACTCAAAACCTACGGTTTTGACTAGTGCGGACCCATTTCGGTGGATCGGGTTTGGGTCCGGGGCAAAACCGTAGCCATCATTTCACGAGGAAGCAGATTTTGCATGGCCACGTGGCGGCACGTGCCACGTGGCACCGACCGAGTGGAGACCGGCACCATCAACTGTCACTCGCCGAGCTCTATCGGTGTACCAAATTTGGTGTCGCTACATCAAAATTTCCCGAAATCCGAGGACCCCCACGCGATAAAAGGTTTACCCCCGGGGGGCTTTTGTTTACCCCCTCGGGGTCGGCAACCGCAAAGGATTTTCTGCACCCATGTGGACTACCCGCCCACCGAATTTGGTCGCCCTGCGTCCACACGTGTGGGCGGCACGTGTGGGCAAATGGATTTTGCAATGTCCCACGGGGCGGCACGTACCACGTGCCACGTGGCACCAATCGACCGGCCACCGGCACCGACACCTGGGGGCCGAACTGTCGCATCGGACGGTGCCACGCGCGTGTTGCTGTGCCTCTTCGTCAGCGAGCTGTGGCCAAACGCCTCAGACAGACAAACAGACAGACAAACAAACATACAAAGTCACTGCCCCAAATAGGCTGCTGCCCCAGTATAAACCTCCGGTATTTGACTTTGTCAAAACCTACGGTTTTGACTAGTGCGGACCCATTTCGGTGGATCGGGTTTGGTTCCAGGGCAAAACCGTAGCCATCATTTCACGAGGAAGCAGATTTTGCATGGCCACTCGGCGCCAATCGCTCTTTTCTGGGCCTATGTCCCAAGAAAAGCATAGAAAAAGCCAATGCCGGCGATGGGATTCGAACCCGCGACTCCAGCGACAAATAAAGAATAGCAGCCGATAGCCCTAACCACAATATACCCACATACCAAATTTGGTGCGTGCTCTCATAACTCCCGAGTAGTGGCCGACCGAATTGAGGAACCCGCAAAAACATTGCACGTGCCTGCCGCACGTGCTTTGGGGGGCTACCTTTGCCACCCTCTAAGGTCACCCCGCACCCATGAGGACTACTCGCCCACCCATTTTGGTTGCGTTATGTCCACTGGTATGGGCGACACGGCTGGGTAAGCAGATTTTGCAGTGGCCACGTGGCGGCACGTGGCACGTGCCACGTGGCACCGATCGAACAACAACCGGCACCATCATATGTCACTCGCCGAGCTCTATCAGTGCACCAATTTTGGTGCGGCTAGCGCAAAATAAAATCCCGCAATCAGAGGACCCCTGCGATATCAGGTTAACCCCCCCCCCCCCTAAGGGGGCCAACGTGCCCCCTCGAAGAAAACAGCCAATTTTGTTTTTCGGCACCCATGTTTCGGCCCACCGAGTTTGGTCGCCCTGTGTCCACTGGTATGGGCAAGCAGATTTTGCCATGGCCACGTGGCGGCACGTGGCACGTGCCACGTGGCACCGATCGAGCGGCAACTGGCACCATCATCTGTCACTCATCGAGCTCTATCGGTGCACCAATTTTGGTGCGGCTAGCGCAAAATAAAATCCCGCAATCAGAGGACCCCTGCGATATCAGGTTAACCCCCCTAAGGGGGCCAACGTGCCCCCCTTGAAGAAAACAGTCAATTTTGTTTTTCGGCACCCATGTGGACTACCCGCCCACCGAGTTTGGTCGCCCTGCACCCATTGATATGGGCTGGGAAAACAGATTTTGCCATGTCCACGTGGCGGCACGTGGCACGTGCCACGTGTCACCGATCGAGCGGCGACCGGCACCATCATCTGTCACTCGTCGAGCTCTATCGGTGTACCAAATTTGGTGTCGCTACATCAAAATTTCCCGAAATCAGAGGACCCCACGCGATAAAAGGTTTACCCCCTGGGGGCTTTTGTTTACCCCCCTCGGGGTCGGCAACCCCAAAGGATGTTCCACACCCATGTGGACTATCCGCCCACCGAGTTTGGTCGCCCTGCGTCCACACGTGTGGGCTGCACGTGTTGGCAAATGGATCTTGCAATGACCCACGTGGCGGCACGTGGCACGTGGCACGTGGCACCGATCGACCGGCCTCTGGCACCGACACCTGGGGGCCGAACTGGCGCATCGGACGGTGGCACGCGCGTGTTGCTGCGCCTTTTCGTCAGCGAGCTGTGGCCAAACGCCTCAGACAGACAGACATACATACAGACAAAGTCACTACAGTTAACTGCCCCAGTATAAACCTCCGGTATTGGACTTCGTCAAAACCTACGGTTTTGACTAGTGCGGACCCATTTCGGTGGATCGGGTTTGGGTCCGGGGCAAAACCGTAGCCATCATTTCACGAGGAAGCAGATTTTGAATGGCCACGTGGCGGCAGGTGCACGTGGCACCGATCGAGCGGCGACCGGCACCATCATCTGTCACTCGCCGAACTCTATCGGTGTACCAAATTTGGTGTCGCTACATCAAAATTTCCCGAAATCCGAGGACCCCACGCGATAAAAGTTGTTTACCCCCCTCGGGGTCAGCAACCGCAAAGGATTTTCCGCACCCATGTGGACTACCCGCCCACCGAATTTGGTCGCCCTGCGTCCACACGTGTGGGCGGCACGTGTGGGCAAATGGATTTTGCAATGTCCCACGGGGCGGCACGTACCACGTGCCACGTGGCACCAATCGACCGGCCACCGGCACCGGCACCTGGGGGCCGAACTGGCGCATCGGACGGTGCCACGCGCGTGTTTCTGTGCCTCTTCGTCAGCGAGCTGTGGCCAAACGCCTCAGACAAACAAACAAACAAACAGACAGACATACAAATCACTACACAAATAGGCTGCTGTCCCAGTATAAACCTCTGGTATTTGACTTCGTCAAAACCTACGGTTTTGACTAGTGCGGACCCATCTTTGTGATCGGGTTTGGGTCCGGGGCAAAACCGTAGCCATGTGTTGGAACGTCACGAGGAGCGCCGACAAACAAAATTGGACAAGAAAAGCATAGAAAAAGCAAATGCCCTCGATGGGATTCGAACACGGGACTCCAGCGACACATAAATAATAGCAGCAGGGAGCCCTGACCACGAGCTACCCACACATACCAAATTTGGTGCGTCTAGCTCTCATAACTCCCGAGTAGTGGCCGACCGAATTGAGGAACCCGCTAAAAAAAAGTTGCACGTGCCTGCCGCACGTGCTTTGGGGGCGCCACCGTTGCCACCCTCCAAGGTCACTCCGCACCCATGAGGACTACTCGCCCACCGATTGTGGTCGCGTTGAGTCCACTGGTAAAATCTGGCTGGGTAAGCAGATTTCGCAGTGGCCACGTGGCGGCACGTGCCACGTAGCACGTGGCACCGATCGAACAACAACGGGCACCATCATATGTCACTCGCTGAGCTCTATCGGTGCACCAAATTTGGTGCGGCTAGCGCAAAATTAAATCTCGCAATCAGAGGACCCCTGCGATATCAGGTTAACTCCCCTAGGGGGGACAACGTGCCCCTCTCGAGAAAATCAGCCCGTATCGTTTTTCGCCACCCATGTGGACTACCCGCCCACCGAGTTTGGTCGCCCTGTGTCCACTGGTATGGGCTGGGCAAGCAGATTTTGCCATGGCCACGTGGCGGCACGTGGCATGTGCCACGTGGCACCGATCGAGCGGCGACCGGCACCATCATCTGTCACTCGCCGAGCTCTATCGGTGTACCAAATTTGGTGCGGCTAGAGCAAACATAAAATCCGGCAATCAGAGGACCCCTGGGATATCAGATTAACCCCCCTAGGGGGACAACGTGCCCCCTCGAGAAAATCAGCCAGTATTGTTTTTCGGCACCCATGAGGACTACCCGCCCACCGAGTTTGGTTGCCCTGTGTCCACTAGTATGGGCTGGGCAAGCATATTTTGCCATGGCCACGTGGCGGCACGTGCCACGTGGCACTGATCGAGCGGCGACCGGTACCATCATCTGCCACTCTTCGAGCTCTCTCGCTGTACCAAATTTGGTGTCGCTACATCAAAATTTCCCGAAATCCGAGGACCCCACGTGATAAAAGGTTTACCCCCCTGGGGGCTTTTGTTTACCCCCCTCGGGGTCGGCAACCCCAAAGGATCTTCCGCACCCATGTGGACTACCCGCCCACCGAATTTGGTCGCCCTGCGTCCACACGTGTGGGCGGCACTTGTTGGCAAATGGATTTTGAAATGACCCACGTGGCGGCACGTGGCACGTGGCACGTGGCACCGATCGACCTGTGATTGGCACCGACACCTGAAGGCCGAACTGGCGCATCGAACCGTGCCACGCGCGTGTTGCTGCGCCTTTCCGTCAGCGAGCTGTGGCCAAACGCCTCAGACAAACAGACATACATACAGACAGACAAAGTCACTACACCAATAGGCTGCCCCAGTATAAACCTCCGGTATTTGACTTTGTCAAAACCTACGGTTTTGACTATTGCGGACCCATTTCGGTGGATCGGGTTTGGGTCCGGGGCAAACCCGTAGCCATTTGTTGGAACGTCACGAGGAGCGCCGACAAACAAAATTCGACAAGAAAAGCATAGAAAAAGCAAATGCCCTCGATGGGATTCGAACCCGGGACTCCAGCGACACATAAAGAATAGCAGCAGATAGCCCTAACCACAATCTACCCACACATACCAAATTTGGTGCGTCTAGCTCTCATAACTCCCGAGTAGTGGCCGACCGAATTGAGGAACCCGTTAAAAAAGTTGCACGTGCCTGCCGCACGTGCTTTGGGGGCGCCACCGTTGCCAACCTCCAAGGTAATCCCGCACCCATAATGACTACTCGCCCACCGATTTTGGTTGCGTTGAGTCCACTGGTATGGGCGGCACGGCTGGGTAAGCAGATTTTGCAGTGGCCACGTGGCGGCACGTGGCACGTAACACGTGACACCGATTGCCCGGCGACCGGCACCATCATCTTTCACTCGCCGAACTCTATCGGTGCACCAAATTTGGTGCGGCTAGCGCAAAACAAAATCCGCCAATCGGAGGACCCCTGCGATATCATATTAACCCCCTAGGAGAGGTCACGTGCCCCCTCGATAAAATCAGCCAGTATTGTTTTTCGGCACCCATGTGGGCTACCCACCCACCGAGTTTAGTCGCCCTGCGACCACTGGTATGGGCTGGGCAAGCATATTTTGCCATGGCCACGTGGCGGCACGTGGCACGTGCCACGTGGCACCGATCGAGCGGCGACCGGCACCATCATCTGTCACTCGTCGAGCTCCATCGGTTACCCAAATTTGGTATCGCTACATCAAAATTTCCCGAAATCCTAGGACCCCACGCGATAAAAGGTTTACCCCCTGGGGGCTTTTGTTTACCCCCTCGGGGTCGTCAACCCCAAAGGATTTTCCGCCCCCATGTGGACTACCCGCCCACCGAGTTTGGTCGCCCTGCGACCACTGGTATGGGCTTGGCAAACAGATTTTGCCATGGCCACGTGGCGGCACGTGGAACCGATCGAGCGGCGACCGGCACCATCATCTGTCACTCGTCGAGCTCTATCGGTGTACTAAATTTGGTGTCGCTACATAAAAATTTCCCGAAATCCGAGGACCCCACGCGATAAAAGGTTTACCCCCCTGGAGGCTTTTGTTTACCCCCCTCGGAGTCGGCAACCCCAAAGGATTTTCCGCCCCCATGTGGACTATCCGCCCGCCGAATTTGGTCGCCCTGCGTCCACTGGTATGGGCGGCACGTGTTGGCAAAGGGATCTTGCAATGACCCACGTGGCGGCACGTGCCACGTGCCACGTGGCACCGATCGACCGGCCACCGGCACCGGCACCTGGGGGCCGAACTGGCGCATCGGACGGTGCCACGCGCGTGTTGCTGTGCCTCTTCGTCAGCGAGCTGTGGCCAAACGCCTCAGACAGACAGACAGACAGACAGACAGACAGACAGACAGACAGACAGACAGACAGACAGACAGACAGACAGACAGACAGACAGACAGACAGACAGACAGACAGACAGACAGACAGACAGACAGACAGACAGACAGACAGACAGACAGACAGACAGACAGACAGACAGACAGACAGACAGACAGACAGACAGACAGACAGACAGACAGACAGACAGACAGACAGACAGACAGACAGACAGACAGACAGACAGACAGACAGACAGACAGACAGACAGACAGACAGACAGACAGACAGACAGACAGACAGACAGACAGACAGACAGACAGACAGACAGACAGACAGACAGACAGACAGACAGACAGACAGACAGACAGACAGACAGACAGACAGACAGACAGACAGACAGACAGACAGACAGACAGACAGACAGACAGACAGACAGACAGACAGACAGACAGACAGACAGACAGACAGACAGACAGACAGACAGACAGACAGACAGACAGACAGACAGACAGACAGACAGACAGACAGACAGACAGACAGACAGACAGACAGACAGACAGACAGACAGACAGACAGACAGACAGACAGACAGACAGACAGACAGACAGACAGACAGACAGACAGACAGACAGACAGACAGACAGACAGACAGACAGACAGACAGACAGACAGACAGACAGACAGACAGACAGACAGACAGACAGACAGACAGACAGACAGACAGACAGACAGACAGACAGACAGACAGACAGACAGACAGACAGACAGACAGACAGACAGACAGACAGACAGACAGACAGACAGACAGACAGACAGACAGACAGACAGACAGACAGACAGACAGACAGACAGACAGACAGACAGACAGACAGACAGACAGACAGACAGACAGACAGACAGACAGACAGACAGACAGACAGACAGACAGACAGACAGACAGACAGACAGACAGACAGACAGACAGACAGACAGACAGACAGACAGACAGACAGACAGACAGACAGACAGACAGACAGACAGACAGACAGACAGACAGACAGACAGACAGACAGACAGACAGACAGACAGACAGACAGACAGACAGACAGACAGACAGACAGACAGACAGACAGACAGACAGACAGACAGACAGACAAAAGTCACTACACCAACAGGCTGCCCCAGTATAAACCTCCGGTATTGGACTTCGTCAAAACCTACGGTTTTGACTAGTGCGGACCCATTTCGGTGGATGGGGTTTGGGTCCGGGGCAAAACCGTAGCCATTTGTTGGAACGTCACGAGGAACGCCTGTCAAATAGAATTGGAAAAGAAAAACTTAGATAAAGCAAATGCCATCGATGGGATTCGAACCCGCGACTCCAGCGCCAAATATAGCATGGCCGCAGATAGCCCTGGCCACCACCTACCCCAAAACACCAAATTTGGTGCGGCTAGCTGTCATAAATCGCGAGTAATGGCCGGCCGAAATGAGGACGCCGCTAAAAAAGGTTACACGTGCCTGCCGCACGTGCTTTAGGGGCGCCACCGTTGCCACCCTCCAAGGTGACCCCGCTCCCATGTGGACTACCCGCCCACCGAGTTTGGTCGCCCTGTGTCCACTGGTATGGGCTGGGCAAGCATATTTTGTCCTGGCCACGTGGCGGCACGTGCACGTGCCACGTGGCACCGATCGAGCGGCGACCAGCAACATCATCTGTCACTCGTCGAGCTCTATCGGTGCACCAAATTTTGTGCGGCTAGCGCAAAATAAAATCCCGCAATCAGAGGACCCCTGGCATATCAGATTAACCCCCCTAGGGGGGGGGGGGCAACGTGCCCCCTCGAGAAAATCAGCCAATATTGTTTTTCGGCACCCATGTGGACTACCCGCCCACCGAGTTTAGTCGCCCTGTGTCCACTGGTATGGGCTGGGAAAGCAGATTTTGCCATGGCCACGTGGCGGCACGTGGCACGTACCACGTGACACCGATCGAGCGGCGACTGGCACCATCATCTGTCACTCTTCGAGCTTTATCGGTTACCCAAATTTGGTGTTGCTTCATCAAAATTTCCCGAAATCCGAGGACCCCACGCGATAAAAGGTTTACCCCCCTGGGGGCTTTTGGTTACCCCTTTCGGGGTCGGCAACCCCAAAGGATGTTCCGCACCCATGTGAACTACCCGCCCACCGAGTTTGGTCGCCCTGTGTCCACTGGTATGGGCTGGACAAGCAGATTTTTCCATGGCCACGTGGCGGCACGTGGCACGTGCCACGTGGCACCGATCGTGCGGCGACCGGTACCATCATCTTTCACTCGTCGAGCTCTATCGGTGTACCAAATTTGGTGCGGCTAGCGCAAAATAAAATCTCGCAATCAGAGGACCCCTGGGATATCAGATTAACTAATATCATTAATTAATATCAGGATATCTAGGAGGGGTCACGTGCCCCCTCGAGAAAATCACCCAATATTGTTTTTCGGCACCCATGTGGACTACCCGCCCACCGAGTTTGGTCGCCCTGTGTCCACTGGTATGGGCTGGGCAAGCATATTTTGCTTTGGCCACGTGGCGGCACGTGGCACGTGCTACGTGGCGCCGATCGAGCGGCGACTGGCACCATCATCTGTCACTCGCCGAGCTCTATCGGTGTACCAAATTTGGTGTCGCTACATCAAAATTTCCCGAAATCCGAGGACCCCACGCGATAAAAGGTTTACCCCCCCCCCCCCCCCTGGGGGCTTTCGTTTGCCCCCCTCGGAGTCGGCAACCCCAAAGGATTTTCCGCCCCCATGAGGACTATCTGCCCACCGAATTTGGTCGCCCTGCGTCTACTGGTATGGGCGGCACGTGTTGGCAAATGGATCTTGCAGTGCCCTACGTGGCGGCACGTGTCACGCGTGTTGCTGTGCCTCTTCGATCGGTGCCACGTGCCACGTGGCACCGATCGACCGGCCACCGACACCGGCACCTGGGGGCCGAACTGGCGCATCGAACGGTGGCACGCGCGTGTTGCTGCGCCTTTTCGTCGGCGAGCTGTGGCCAAACGCCTCAGACAGACAGACAAACAAACAAACATACATACATACAAAGTCACTACACCAATAGGCTGCCGCAGTATAAACCTCTGGTATTTGACTTTGTCAAAACCTACGGTTTTGACTAGTGCGGACCCATTTCGGTGGATCGGGTTTGGGTCCGGGGCAAAACCGTAGCCATCATTTCACGAGGAAGCAAATTTTGCATGGCCACGTGGCGGCACGTGCCACATGGCACCGATCGAGCGGCGACCGGCACCATCATCTGTCACTCGCCGAACTCTATCGGTGTACCAAATTTGGTGTCGCTACATCAAAATTTCCCGAAATCCGAGGACCCCCACGCGATAAAAGGTTTACCCCCTGGGGGCTTTCGTTTGCCCCCCTCGGGGTCGGCAACCGCAAAGGATTTTCCGCACCCATGTGGACTACCCGCCCACCGAATTTGGTCGCCCTGCGTCCACACGTGTGGGCGGCACGTGTGGGCAAATGGATTTTGCAATGTCCCACGTGGCGGCACGTACCACGTTCCACGTGGCACCAATCGACCGGCCACCGGCACTTGCACCTGGGGGCCGAACTGGCGCATCGGACGGTGCCACGCGCGTGTTGCTGTGCCTCTTCATCAGCGAGCTGTGGCCAAACGCCTCAGACAAACAAACAGACAGACAGACAAACAAACATACAAAGTCACTACACAAATAGGCTGCTGCCCCAGTATAAACCTCTGGTATTTGACTTCGTCAAAACCTACGGTTTTGACTAGTGCGGACCCATTTCGGTGGATCGGGTTTGGGTCCGGGGCAAAACCGTAGCCATATATTTCACGAGGAGCGCCCACGTGGCGGCACGTGGCACGTGCCACGTGGCACCGATCGAGCTGCGACCGGCACCATCATCTGTCACTCGCCGAGCTCTATCGGTTACCCAAATTTGGTGTCGCTACATCAAAATTTCCCGAAATCCGAGGACCCCACGCGATAAAAGGTTTACCCCTGGGGCTTTTGTTTACCCCTCTCGGGGTCGGCAACCCCACAGGATGTTCCGCACCCATATGGACTACCCACCCACCGAGTTTGGTCGCCCTGCGTCCACACGTGTGGGCGGCACGTGTG
Source organism: Chirona hameri (assembly GCA_036785665.1). Taxonomy (NCBI): domain Eukaryota; kingdom Metazoa; phylum Arthropoda; class Thecostraca; order Balanomorpha; family Balanidae; genus Chirona; species Chirona hameri. The sequence goes on along the minus strand of JAXIVJ010000445.1, from coordinate 178,945 downwards.
GGCAAATGGATTTTGCAATGTCCCACGTGGCGGCACTTGCCACGTGCCACGTAGCACCGATCGACCGGTGACCGGCACCGGCACCTGGGGGCCGAACTGGCGCATCGAACGGTGCCACGCGCGTGTTGCTGTGCCTCTTCGTCAGCGAGCTGTGGCCAAACGCCTCAGACAAGCAAGCAAGCAAACAAACAAACAGACAGACATACAAAGTTACTACACAAATAGGCTGCTGCCCCAGTATAAACCTCCGGTATTTGACTTTGTCAAAACCTACGGTTTTGACTAGTGCGGACCCATTTCGGTGGATCGGGTTTGGGTCCGGGGCAAAACCGTAGCCATCATTTCACGAGGAACGCCCTGGGGGCTTTTGTTTACCCCTCTCGGGGTCGGCAACCGCAAAGGATTTTCCGCACCCATGTGGACTACCCACCCACCGAGTTTGGTCGCCCTGCGTCCACACGTGTGGGCGGCACGTGTGGGCAAATGGATTTTGCAATGTCCCACGTGGCGGCACTTGCCACGTGCCACGTGGCACCAATCGACCGGCCACCGGCACTTGCACCTGGGGGCCGAACTGGCGCATCGGACGGTGCCACGCGCGTGTTGCTGTGCCTCTTCGTCAGCGAGCTGTGGCCAAACGCCTCAGACAAACAAACAGACAGACAGACAAACAAACATACAAAGTCACTACACAAATAGGCTGCTGCCCCAGTATAAACCTCTGGTATTTGACTTCGTCAAAACCTACGGTTTTGACTAGTGCGGACCCATTTCGGTGGATCGGGTTTGGGTCCGGGGCAAAACTGTAGCCATCATTTCACGAGGAGCGCCGACAAATAGAATTGGTAAAGAAAAACGGAGAAAAAGCAAATGCCGGCGATGGGATTCGAACCCGGGACTCCAGCGCCAAATATAGCATGGCAGCAGAGATCCCTGACCACGAGCTAACCACAAATACCAAATTTGGTGCGGCTGGCTGTCATAAATCGCGAGTAATGGCCGGCCGAAATGAGGACGCCGCTAAAAAAGGTTGCACGTGTCTGCCGCACGTGCTTTGGGGGCGCCACCGTTGCCAACCTCCAAGGTCATCCCGCACCCATGATGACTACTCGCCCACCGATTTTGGTCGCGTTGAGTCCACTGGTATGGGCGGCACGGCTGGGTAAGCAGATTTTGCAGTGGTCACGTGGCGGCACGTGGCACGTGCCACGTGACACCGATCGAGCGGCGACCGGCACCATCATCTTGTCACTCGCCGAGCTCTATCGGTGCACCAAATTTGGTGCGGCTAGCGCAAAAAAGAAATCCGGCAATCAGAGGACCCCTGCGATATCAGGTTAACCCCCCCCCCCTAGGAGGGGTCACGTGCCCCCTCGAGAAAATTAGCCAGTATTGTTTTTTGGCACCCATGTGGACTAACCGTCCACCGAGTTTGGTCGCCCTGCACTCACTGATATGGGCTGGGTAAGCAGATTTTGCAGTGGCCACGTGGCGGCACGTGGCACGTGCCACGTGGGACCGATCTCCCGGCGACTGGCACCATCATCTTTCACTCGTCGAGCTCTATCGGTGTACCAAATTTGGTGCGGCTAGCGAGAGAAAAAAAAATCCGGCAATCAGAGGACCCCTGCGATATTAGAAAGGGGGGGGGCAACGTGCCCCCTGGAGAAAATCAGCCAATATTTTTTTGGGGGGCACCCATGTGGACTACCCGCCCACCGAGTTTGGTCGCCCTGCGACCACTGGTATGGGCTGGGCAAGCATATTTTGCCATTGCCACGTGGCGGCACGTGGCACGTGCCACGTGGTACCGATCGAGCGGCGACCGGCACCATCATCTGTCACTCGCCGAGCTCTATCGGTGTACCAAATTTGGTGTCGCTACATCAAAATTTCCCGAAATCCGAGGACCCCACGCGATAAAAGCTTTACCCCCTGTTTTTTTTGCCCCCCTCGGAGTCGGCAACCCCAAAGGATATTCCGCACCCATGTGGACTACCTGCCCACTGAGTTTGGTCGCCCTGCGTCCACCGGTAAGGGCGGCACGTGTTGGCAAATGGATCTTGCAGTGCCCCACGTGGCGGCACGTGCCACGTGCCACGTGGTACCAATCGAGCGGCCACTGGCACCGACACCTGGGGGCCGAACTGGCGCATCGAACGGTACCACGTGCGTGTTACTGTGCCTTTTCGTCAGCGAGCTGTGGCCAAACGCCTCAGACAGACAGACATACATACATACAAAGTCACTGCAGTTGACTGCCCCAGTATAAACCTCCGGTATTGGACTTTTGGTGCGCGTAGCGAAAAATAGAATCCCACAATCATAGGACCCCCGCGATATCAGGTTACTCCCCCCCCCCCCCTCCAGGGGGCCAAGGTGCCCCCCCTGGGCACGTTGCCCCCCCCCCCCCCCCCCCCCCCCTGGACTCTGCGAAATCAGCCAAATTGTTTTTCTGCTCGCACGTGGGCTACCCGCCCACCGAGTTTGGTCGCCCTGCGTCCACTGGTATGGGCGGCACGTCTTGGCAAGCAGATGTTTGCAGTGGGGTCACGTGGCGGCACGTGGCACGTGCCACGTGGCGCCGATCGACCAGTCACCGGCACCATCTTTTGTCCCCCGTTTCGGTGCTCCTGGCGGTGCAGACGGCGTGGAGCTGCGCCTTTTCGTTGATGCGCTGGGACCAAAAGACCTTAGACAGACAGACACAGACAAACAAACAAACAAACAAGCAAGCACACAGACAGACAGACAGACGAAGTCACTACACGAATAGGCTGCCCCAGTATAAACCTCCGGTATTTGACTTTGTCAAAATATATGGTTTTGATGACACTGAGATGGAGTGTATGCCGGCAGGCCTTCATGTTCGAGAGTTCGCTGGGTCTGGCCATGACTGCCTGGGGCCACCGCACCTGTGAGAAGATCTGCAAGGATTACTACAAATGCTGGACACCCCTGAAGAAACACTTCACACCACCGGGAAAAGGCATGCACTTAGTACATGTAAATTTACGTCTATTAACCAACCAAAAACAAGTGTTTTAATTTTCGGACCTGAGTATGGGCTACGCCTGAAACTGTTGTCTCTTTTGATTTTTTTCTCATTAAAGGAAATAGTTCACCTTGGAAATTTTTTACCCAACACGATTCGATTATATTTTGTAATACAATTTATTTTTATATTATCAAAAAGGGCCTTATATCGCGCCGATTCAGGACAGAAGGCCGTAAATTTGTATTGTCTATCAAAACTGTATACATACTCTCTGAGTCAGAGTTCTGACGGCACGCAAATGTAAAAATGGTTCAGCCAATCAGATTCGAAAGTAGTCTCGTAAAGATAGACTCGCATTGGAGATGTGCCAACCGGCGGCCGGCGATTCGCTTGCTAGCACCAGCTGCAAGCTGATTGGCTGATGGTATAGCCTCTGCCCGGGTTAGAACCAGTACAACATTCTTTCGCCAGCACCGCATTCCTTCGCCAAAAACTCAAATACATTCGGCTGGAGAGTCTTTTCAGTCAAGAAAACTTGCAGATAGGGGTTTCCCAACACGGGCTACAAAACTGCTATCTCAGTTCAAAACTAATGTTGAAGGTGAACTATTTCCTTTAATATATTAAATAATATGAGGTTATGGTTTTTATTGATTCTGTTTAACGTCTGTTAACTATCTATTAACGTCAACATGATGGCTGAATGTGAGAAGAAAATTCATTTTCTTATTTAATAGGAAAGATAAGGACCGACGAAACAATGGGCTTGAAATATATTCTGATTCTGATCGTTAGGCGAAATATTTTCCTTTCGAAAAATTGTCTTTGAGGCTTATGGATTGTCTTTTAGATAATTTAGTCAAACCAATGCATCTCCATTTCCAGGTACGAATCTCCTTATTAGCACATTCGCAGCAATCCGGTAAAATGACTGGTTTCCTTTAAATAAACATCAAATAAACATTAAACGTCATACATCATGACAGACATGGAATCGTTCCAGAGCCGTATGCCGGGCCAGAATACGGCACTCGTCCTCGTAGTGCATTTCATTTACAACACGCATTTTAAAGTGGATAATTATTTTGCGGTTTCTTTCAGATGAAGAGTAAATCGTGGATCAAACGAGTCCGGCACGTCACCTGGCACAGATGGCCACAGTGAAGAGAGAACTGAAGCCGACGCCGCCTCACTGTCACTGACTGAACAGCACGTGGAAAGCAGCCTCACCAGTGCCATGGATATGGCGCAAATATCCACCGGCCAAAGCCGTTAACCTTTGATGCCCAGCTCGTTCATGAATACACATAAACTATGGATGTCTAAAGTCACAAACAACGCTGAGGTTACGATGAGGCTTCTGGGCTCTCCGACCGTGATGAGGTTATAATAATAATGTTACGGTGCCAGTACATGGTGCAATACAACGAACTGGCATAAATGGTAGGTAGCGTAGTAGTCAACGTATGTATGCTATACCGTATGGTTTTGGTAAACTATCATTCATGGTCGTATCATTGTTGTAAGTTCTATTTAGTTACAACTACTGATTATGGTGGAGGAGAGAAATCAACACGCAGTCTGAATGAGCTGATCGTTGCTGCATGACGTTGCATAAGGAACGATTCTAACTGGCTTCAGATTTCAAGCATCTTATCTACTGTGTGGACTGTGGTATTTGAAATACACCTATGTGTTTCATTGCGAGTTTCAATTATCGCGTGTCACCACCGCCTGGGCGGCCGTGGTTTGATTCGGCCGATGTTCGGTCCAGCAGCCATGCGTCCGGCTGTGCGCACCTCGCCCCGGTATCGCGTCGCTCGGACAGCCGGACCAGAGGCAGGGCTGTGACAGTGACACCGGACCGGACAGTGACACCGGACCGGACAGTGACACTGGACCGGACAGTGACACCGGACCAGTGATACTCCCTCTCACAGTACGTGTCGCTCGACACAGTAATGGTAGCTAACTTCGTGAAAACATAAACGGAAATCGGCCAGTTTGCCAAATCGCTTTGAATGCGCTAATAAGGGGTATTCGCAGGGGCGTCGCCACGGATTTTTCAGTGTGGGTGGGAGGACGAAGTGCCAAATGAACCATCAGTACGGTTCGCGACAATGTGAAGGAAAACCAGTTTATACCTACCTTATAATTTGTACCTCGGAACGCAATTCTTAGTTGTATCTACCAGCTGTATTTCTGTATATTTAAAACTATAACAGGTGATAGATGACAAACAATAACTTCTTCGGAAATCTGCATGGTAGATTGTTCAAACGACTCTATATTTGATAGGCACTGCCAGGCGATTCGCTCATCGCTGTTTGGGACACATATCCTAGTAATTCGTGTTACATAGAAAGCTATTTCATACTAATTATAAGAAGTGGCAGCCACCTTTCCGTCTGTTCGTTCGGATGTCATCCGATTGCTTAATAACTCGCGCACCTTGCAGCAGAGCTGAATAATCTTACGCACTCGCCCACGTCACCACGTGCGAAGGTGACAGTTCTGGAAAAACGATGGGATTTTGTGACAAATTTCAATACAAAAGTGATCAGATAAGAATATAGTACCTCTTCAGAAAAGTTTGTGATTAGGTCAATTTTTATAGTTAGATATAGTTACTCTTCAGCAATTTGATAACTAGGAATTTTGGTGAAAACTAAGTATTTTGGCGTCAGGATATATTCAATCCCAACTTCACGAATGGTAAATGATAATCACGATGGGTTCCCGTGAAACAGTAATTTGTGGTTATTGTGATGTGGACGCTAGTTCTGGTGGAAAGTAGTTTCCCTTGGAAAGGAAAACTACAGTATTTAAAGCAGGACATCAAAAGAAAACATGCTGAGCGCTTATCGGAATTCGGCAAGAAACCGCGAGTGCGCAATCCATTATGGGACAAGTTGTTTTCTACGCAGGCTGGTGGTGTTGCAACAGGTAAGGCCGAGTCTTTGTTTCTCTGGTGGGTCTTTAATTCTGGCTCATTTTCAAGGGCGGGTCTTTTAGACCCGCCCTTGACGCCCTTGACGAACACGTTGGTGTGCATGTGTGTGTGTGGGGGGGGGGGGGCGGCAAGGCCGGGTAATACTTCAGTAACGCACCTCCCCAGTTTATCGTAGTCTTGTGGTAGGGTAGCATGGGCATTTTGCATTAGAAGCATTTTGCTGAAAATCTCGTTTTCTTTTTGACGGAGGCGGCGAGTGATAGCATTTTCACATAGTTTGGAGATTTAGCTTGTATTCTGCATCGCCTAATTATACCTTCTTCAGTTAACAAATTTGTAGGCGACGATTTTCGAGAAGCCTGCAAAAGGGGCGTATTGCCCCACCCCCTGGGCAAGACGCCCCCTGTCGATGGGGCAAAACGCTCCATCCCCTCGAACTTGGCTCCTATGGAGAGTAGGCGAAAACCAAAAATACCGTTCGATAGCTCGCCGGAATTAATGTGGAAACTATTTCGCCATTTTTTGGCTCAGGTCAATACTTAGGTCAACAGAGGTAGTCAAAGGTCACCATGGTAACTCTTGGAATCTGTCTCAGATTTCCCACAAATATCTCGGGAACTATGATAGCTGGCAACAAACGGGAAAAAAAACAATCAAAGGCTCTTTAAATATGCATTCGCTGGACCTATGTGCATTATTTAGATCAGTTGAACAGTTTAGGCACAATAGGTCATCAACGGTTAAGCACGGGGCCCAAGACTTGCCCCAAGACGAAAGGGGCGTTTTACCCCATTGCGTGATTTCGATGAAAAGCGACCCAAGCCCAAAAACGTGCATGAACTCATAAATGAGCAATAGACCTTTTCCTACATCAGATTCTGACATTTCAGTTGGTTTGAATTATCTGGAAGAAATGTGTTGAAAGAAAGAATGCTCCTGGTCCATTTCAGTACTGAAATAACAGAAAACGCTCCAAAAACAGACTTTTACTTATATATCTGGAAAGCGCCGCAGAAATGATGTCGCCTTCTATGAGTTCACTGACCATATGTTGCTTGTTTTGTAGAGCCGAATATTTTTACCCGGGACCTTTCAAATTTGAGATATCTTGGTGAGGCGTTTTACCCCGATAGGGCGTGTTGCCCCATCTTACCCTACCTATTAGAAGAAGAATTAGTCAGCTGACGGTATATTTTATTGCAGTGAAAATGCCGCAGAATAATTTCGCGAGCCAGTGATTGACGTGCAAGGTCGCGTTGTGGTGGCTGCGCGGCCGACATTCGGTCTCAAATACAAGTTCTGCGCTCCGCCAGGAACGGGGGTTTAGTGAGAGCGTGATAGGCAAGGACGTAGGAACGTCACGAAAAGTGGGGGGGGCAGTGAAACTTTTATCTCGTTTTGGGAGAACCCCAATCACGCCCCCCCCCCCCCTATGGGAGATTTCTTTGAGGATTTGGACTGTTCTCTTCTTGGCGAACCTTTCGCCATCAAAAACGTTTCTCACCAAGCAAAAACAATATTTTAGCCCCAAAAATGGCCGAAAAGTGAGGGGGCCATGCCCCCCTCCCCCTCCCTATTCCCATGCGCCTATGGAATGATGGGGTTTAGTCAAGATTACTTTACTAATAAGGTTAGTTCACTAGGGAAATCGTCCCGCCGCTGTGACGTCAGACGATTTGACAGGAATATTCCTTTTATATGGTAGCAGTTAAAGAAGACGTTCTTGACGCAGATAATACAACAACGAAGTGATATTTCTATTTGTTTTACTAAGGCTTGTCGGTGGTGGCAAAATATAAAGATAGATAGGAACATGAGTTTTTATTTACTTTTCGTCGCATCATCTGTTTTCTCCTAGTCATCATGGTTTTAGACTGAACCATTCCACTGACACTGCACTGCTTACCGTAACTGACAAAGTATTTACTGCAATGGACCACAGTTACGTCACTCTTCTCTGTCTTTTGGATTTGTCGAAATGTTTTGATGTTATCCCGCACGATCGTCTTCTTAGCAAGCTGCGTCTTTACGGTGTAGACGAGCGATGGTTTAATAGCTATCTGGCCGATCACTACCAACAAGTGCGTATTCGAACGCCATCTGGCGAGCGTGTTACCTCTCGGCCGCTGCTGAACCCCATCGGCACCTACCAGGGCTCAGCGTTGGGACCCCTGTTGTACTCGATTTATGCCAATGACCTTCCTCTGTATGCGAACGATGCGGACATTGTGCAATATGCGGATGACACCCAGGTTCTAATCTCTGGGAGGCCTGGCGATGTTGGTTCCCTTGTAACTTCAATGGAGCAAACTCTTCTACAGCTTTCCCGATGGTTTGGCAAAAATGGCCTACAAATTAACGCAGAGAAAACACAGCTTATAGTTCTCGGCTCTCGTCAAAACGTTCAGCGGCTCCCGACCGTCAGCATCAATTTCATGGGAACCACTATCGTCGGTTCTCCCACTGTGCGGAATCTGGGTGTCGTGTTTGATCAGAGAATGACGTTCTCGGCTCACATCGATGACCTAGTACGACGATGTACCGGTACACTGTGTGGCCTCAGCCACAGTCGTCATTGCCTGCCACAGCCCATTGTGATCCGACTTGTGGAAGGGCTGGTGATTTCCCTGATACGCTACTGTGTGACCGTCTACGGAGCTACCAACAAAACTCAGCTATGTCGCCTTCAGCGAATACTCAACTTTGGAGCTCGAGTCATCTCCGGTCGCAGAAAGTACGACCACATCAGTGACGTGCTACGGGAGCTTAAATGGCTCACAGCCGATAATATGTTTTTGTATTACGGCCTCACACTTCTGAACAAGATCCGGCGTATATCTGAGCCAGAGACACTTGCCCATGGTCTTATCACCAGACACGACATTCACCATCGCTCCACTAGGCAGTCGGATCAGCTTGTGACCCCTCAGATAAGATCTGAGTCGGGAAAGCGCAGGTTTTTATACTCTATCGTGACCAAATTCAACGGCCTGCCAGCAGCCATGCGTGATATGCAGCCCTCACTTTTCAAAGGCGAGGTGCGAAGATGGCTCTTAAGAAGTCAGTTTGGTGACGATGACTGATATGTCTATACATAAATACTGTGACACAATGTGACATCGTACGCCTGCTGTGAATGCCTGACTCCAGATTGTTCGCTGCTTATGCTTCTATGACTCGAGGTGCAGAATAGCCGTGTTTCACGGAGCTACCTCATGATGTGTATAAATAAATAAATAAATAGTTCACCTTCGGACATTTTTTCAGAACACGATTTTATTATATTTTTTAATACAGTTTCTGTTTTTCTTGTCAAAAATGGGCCTACATCACGCCAATTCAGGACAGAAGGCCGTAAATTATTAATGTTATGGTGTGTGTTATTGGTCTGCGCATGCTCAGACCAGTGCTAGCACTCTCAGACGGTACGGTATATCATATATGCGCCGCATTCCTTCGCCAAAAAGTCAAATATCTTCGGCTGGAGAGTCTTTTCAGCCAAGAAAAGTTGCAGATAAGGATTTCTCAACACGGGCTACAAAACTGCTATTTCAGTTCAAAATCCCATGTTGAAGGTGAACTATTTCCTTTAATGGGCGATTGCAAACAGCGCAACTTACAGGTTCTGAAAAGACATGCAAGAATTAGGGTCGCCTCATGGTGGGTGATCCAGAGTGACTACATTCATGAACTGGGAAAAGGTAGTATTTTTAGTAGAAGGGTTAACTTCAATGCCAAAGACGGATTTATAATTAGCTAACTGTTGGTTAGACAATACAATTTACACTTACAACCATATTGAAGCATGTGTGGGTTCGTCCGTGTGTGCGTACTTGCCTGCTTGAGTGCGTGCATGTTTTTTTTTGGGTGGTTCAGTGCCGTTGAAACTAGTTGGCGAAAATTGAGATTAAATTTCCACCCGCGGTTTTCATCCGGTTGTGACAAAGTTGACCGACGCGATGCCAAGCATCTGTCATACCCAGTGGCCACCAACACACTCTCCATAGCTCATCCATCATGGACTGGCAGCGGCTTGGCTGTTCTCTCTACTACTATAAACAGCACAAGTCTGTTCACTTACAAAATGCTCCCCCTTGCCAATGCTGTTTTGTTCAGGGGTGATTGAGGAGGCAGTGAGTGAGCTGGCAGCTGCTGTAGTACGCTGAGTCACATTAGCAAGGATTCAGTACTGGCGGCATGGGTGGAACTTTATATACTTTCGGGGTTGTAGCTACAACTGCATCCCCAAAAATTACAACCCCAACATTGCCAGTAAATGCATAAGTAAATAAATACTGCAAACGGTACGCAAAATCACCAAATTATTTTTAAATAACAATAATAACCTGTAAGGCGCCCTAGTTGGTGATGAACGAGCGAGCGCGAAGGAAATGTATGGTGAGGTTGGTATGCGCACGCATAAGGGTGCTGGTTTCCTAGTAGGTACTGTGGCCTGACACCACACCAAATTTCAACTCAATCGGGCAAGTAGTTTCTGATATACAAAAAGGGGTGCGCACTTAGGCACGTGCAGAGGTACCCCACCCCTGACTTGTGGGAAAGTGGCGGCTGAGAGGTCCCTAACCAGTTAACCACACTCCAAATTTGAACACAATCGGATCAGCCGTTCCTGATATATAGAATAGAGGTGTGCACGACGTGCGCACGTGCAGAGGCACCCCACCCCTGACTTGTGGGAAGGCGGCGGCTGAGGGGTCCCTAACCAGTAACCACACATCACATTTGCACACAATCGGCCCAGCCGTTGCGGAGCTTTTGCGAGAAAGCACTTTTCAACACCTCTCACGCGGCACGCGGCACGCGCAGTGATAGTCACTCACGTGAATCGACACTGGTCTTAACCCTATTCCCTGCCGGGGGCAGATTCTGCCCCTCCCGGTGGTTTTTTACTTGCCGCTTCTAAACCGTTAGGTTTAGCGTCCTGAAACTTTGTGACTTTTCCCAAAATTGAATAGCGCGTGTTGTGTCAAAATTTTGAGAGATAAAAAATCGGTCCAGCAGAGGCGGTTCCAGGCTCCTGTTTTGGGGAGGGTGTTACGAATGCAGTTTTGCGGCGCATACTTCCTTCGTGGTTTGCAGTGCAATAAATGCGTCAGAAACAATTGTAATGCAATATGCATCATAGATACTGGGATTGTACATATTTTTGGGGCAGAGGTGCACTCAGGATAAAAAAATTAGAGGCGATACCCACCCTCAAATTAGGTCCAACTTCAAATTAGCAAGATGATAAAAGCGTTACGCGCATGGTGCCTCCCATGTTTTTCCTGGATCCGCCTATGCGCAATATATCGAATTTAACAAATTACAGCATATAATGCCCACATGTGACGTTCATGTCGTCCCAAACAATCACGAACAGCACATATTTGTTATCCAAAAAATCCCCCCATTTTACATTCCCTGAATACGCCTATGATTTTTTATTTAGTTTTTTGTCTTTGATATATTCAAGACCAGTACATTTGAAGCTCAAAAACGTTTAGAGCATGAACATCGGTCGAGCCACATGGCCGCAATGACCTTTAAAAAAACACCCAACATTTTTCGGATTTTTCCCCCCTGACCCCCATTTTTGAACAAAACAAAAATGTATGTCGGGGTCCAAAAAGAGAGATCTTGTCATAACGAATCGAATGGCGTTTTCCCCATCGAAATCAACCGAGCGGTTCTCGAGATCTCTGGGGGGGGGGCAGAATCTGCCCCCCCCCCCCCCCGCAGGTTAACGTAGTTCTGGGCGCTCGCAGGGAATAGGGTTAAACAAGGATATAGGGGGATGAGGCTACACAACAAAGAAGTCCGCGTGTCAATCGGACGTGCGGTTGCAGAAATATGAGCTCAAAAGCGTCGCCACGGGCCGGGTCCGGCAGCTGACATTCTGATTTTTCCCCTACTTCACGGAAGGACGAGCGAGCTCGAAGCGCTCGCACGTAATCACCGATGTATTGATGGCTCTCATATGACTCATATTACGTCCTGGTGTTATCCCGCCTTTAACGGAGGGTGATTCCCGGTTTGATTGATAATCAGTAATGTGATCCATAGCTTCGTTTCAAAGGCAATAAGTGTGTACTAACGTGAATTACTATGTTCTTTGGAATGTGAGATGCAAGGTAGAACTGTATAGAGGTATAGGGTTTTATTAACACGTGCCCTGGAGGGCCTCTGCAAATTGCACGCACTGGAGGAGGGGGGGGGGAAGAGATAAAGGCCCCGAATTGAAATACAATAACGCAAATTGTAGGGTGGTGAGGTTCTGTGGGGAATCTGTCTTGTGAAAATTCCATGACCCTAGCCTAGGGTAATATCTCCAAGGTCAAATGAGGTCAAATATGCTAAAATTGGATTGTTATGCGCTCCTTGGCTTGACATTGTTATGGAACGCAGTGATTGCGTGTATATGTATAACATATATACCCCAAATGGGCTTAAATGATTTGATGGAAAGTCTAATGATACAATAGGGATGATAGACGTTGCATTTGACTGTTTGTGAAAATCAAACAGATAATACAACCTATGTTAATTCACGTCTGTCAAAACAGCTACAGGTTCAGATTCACATTCAGCTTCACATTCAGACCCCCTCAGAATTCGGCTGAATTTCGCACACTTATGCAGTTTAACAAGCCACTTACAATGGTGAAGTCCGTTTGGCACCACATTGCATACTTTGACCTTGAGAAGTCATCCAAGTTTCTGAGGTAACAGGGTGACCCCCTCAGAATTTACTCAAATTTAATGTACAAATGCAGTTTGACACGCTGATTACGATTCTGAAGTCTGTTTGGCAACACATTTAATACTTTGGCTAGATTCACATACGAATGGGCATTCGGACTCCTTCGGAATTCGCTCTAATTTCGTGCACTTATGCAGTGTGACAAGAGACTTACAATGGTGAAGTCTGTTGCGCGCCAACTTTAATACTTTGGCCTCTAGAGGTCATCAAAGTTGATAAGTTCACCAGAGGTCACGGGGTGAACCCCTCAGAATTTGATCAGAATTGGTGTACACATGTAGTTTGACATGCTGATTACGATGCTGAAGTCTGTTTGGCGCCACATTTAATACTTTCACCTCCAGAGGTCATCCAAGTTTCTGAGGTCACAGGGTGACACCCTCAGAATATCATTAAAAATTTGTCTACACATGCAGTTTGACATGCTGATTGCGATTCTGAAGTTTTTTTGGCGCCACATTGAATACTTTGACCTTGAGAGGTCATCCAAGTTTCTGTGGTCACAGGGTGACCCCCTCATAATTTACTCAAACGTGGTGCACAAATGCAGTTTGACACGCTGATTACGATTCTGAAGTCTGTTCGGCGCCACATTGAATGCTTTGACCCTGACAGGTCATCTAAGTTTCTGAGGTCACAGGGTGACCCCTCAGAATTTAATGAAATTTGGTATACAAATACAGTTTGACACGCTGATTACGATTCTGAAGTCTGTTCGGCGCCACATTTAATACTTTGGCCAGCTTCACATTCGAATGGGCATTCAGACTCCTTCGGAATTCGCTCTAATTTCGTGCACTTATGCAGTGTGACGAGCCACTTACAATGGTGAAGTCCGTTGCGCGCCAAATTTAATACTTTGGCCTCTAGAGGTCATCAAAGTTGATAAGTTCACCAGAGGTCACAGGGTGACCCCCTCAGAATATCATCAAAATTGGTTTAAACATGCAGTTTGAAATGCTGATTGCGATTCTGAAGTCTGTTTGGCGCCACATTGAATACTTTGACCTTGAGAGGTCATCCAAGTTTCTGAGGTCACAGGGTGACCCCTCATAATTTACTCAAACGTGGTGCACAAATGCAGTTTGACACGCTGATTACGATTCTGAAGTCTGTTTGGCGCCACATTGAATACTTTGACCTTGAGAGGTCATCTAAGTTTCTGAGGTCACAGGGTGACCCCCTCAGAATTTACTCAAATTGGGTGTACAAATGCAGTTTGACACGCTGATTACGATTCTGAAGTTTGTTCGGCACCACATTTAATACTTCGGCCAGCTTCACATTCGAATGGGCATTCGGACTCCTTCGGAATTCGCTCTAATTTCGTCCACTTATGCAGTGTGACGAGCCACTTACAATGGTGAAGTCCGTTGCGCTCCAAATTTAATACTTTGGCCTCTAGAGGTCATCAAAGTTGATAAGTTTACCAGAGGTCACAGGGTGACCCCCTCAGAATATCATCAAAATTGGTCTACACATGCAGTTTGACATACTGATTGCGATTCTGAAGTCTGTTTGACGCCACATTGAATATTTTGACCTTGAGAGGTCATCCAAGTTTCTGAGGTCACAGGGTGACCCCTTCAGAATGTTATCGAAGTTGGTGTACACATGCACCATGAGATGCTGGTTACGATGCTGAAGTCTGTTCGGCGCCACATTGAACACTTTGACCTTGAGAGGTCATCGAAGTTTCTAAGGTCACAGGGTGACCCCCTCAGAATTTACTCAAACGTGGTGTAAAAATTCAATTTGACACGTTGATTACGATTCTGAAGTCTGTTCGGCGACACATTGAATACTTTGACCTTGAGAGGTCATCTAAGTTTCTGAGGTCACAGGGTGACCCCCTCAGAATTTACTCAAATTTGGTGTACTATTTATTAACTGACAAAGCAGTTAGACACGCTGATTACGATTCTGAAGTCTGTTCGGCGCCACATTTAATACTTTGGCCAGCTTCACATTCGAATGGGCATTCGGACTCCTTCGGAATTCGCTCTAACTTCGTACACTTATGCAGTGTGACGAGCCACTTACAATGGTGAAGTCCGTTGCGCGCCAAATTTAATACTTTGGCCTCTAGAGGTCATCAAAGTTGATAAGTTCACCAGAGGTCACAGGGTGACCCCCTCAGAATATCATCAAAATTGGTCTACACATGCAGTTTGACATGCTCATTGCGATTCCGAAGTCTGTTCGGCGCCACAATGAATACTTTGACCTTGAGAGGTCATCCAAGTTTCTGAGGTCACAGGGTGACCCCCTCAGAATTTACTCAAACGTGGTGTACAAATGCAGTTTGACACGCTGATTACGATTCTGAAGTATGTTTTGCGCCACATTTAATACTTTGTCCAGCTTCACATTCGAATGGTCATTCGGACTCCTTCCGAATTCGCTCTAATTTCGTGCACTTATGCAGTGTGACGACCCACTTACAATGGTAAAGTCCGTTGCGCGCCAAATTTAATGCTTTGGTCTCTAGAGGTCATCAAAGTTGATAAGTTCACCAGAGGTCACGGGGTGACCCCCTCATAATTTTAACAGAATTAGAGTACCCATGTAGTTTTACATGCTGATTACGATGCTGAAGTCCGTTCGGCGCAACATTTAATACTTTGACCTCCAGAGGTCATCCCAGTTTCTGAGGTCACAGGGTGACCCCCTCAGAATATCATCAAAAATGGTCTACACATGCAGCTTGACATGTTGATTGCGATGCTGAAGTCTGTTCGGCGCCACATTGAATACTTTGACCTTGAGGTCATCCAAGCTTCTGAGGTCACAGGGTGACCCCCTCAGAATATCATCAAAATTGGTCTACACATGCAGTTTGACATGCTGATTGCGATTCTGAAGTCTGTTTGGCGCCACATTGAATACTTTGACCTTGAGAGGTCATCCAAGTTTCTGAGGTCACAGGGTGATCCCCTCAGAAGTTACTCAATTTTGGTGTACAAATGCAGTTTGACACGCTGATTACGATTCTGAAGTCTATTCCGCGCCACATTTAATACTTTGGCCAGCTTCACATTCGAATGGGCATTCGGACTCCTTCGGAATTCGCTCTAATTTCGTGCACTTATGCAGTGTGACAAGCCACTTACAATGGTGAAGTCCGTTGCGCGCCTATTTTAATACTTTGGCCTCTAGAGGTCATCAAAGTTGATAAGTTCACCAGAGGTCACGGGGTGACCCCCTCAGAACTTGATCAGAATTGGTGTACTGTAGTGTTTAGTTATTCAGTTCAGTTATGTTAAAAGCCGTACGGGAAATGTTACATGTGAACCGTAGCGGCGCTCGCTCTCCCCTGGCGGTAGCGTTGTAAGCTATAGTTAATGGGGCTTCCGTATGTCAAGACTGTGTCAAGGTCGCGGCGAGGTCGGCCGGCAGTCAGTCGAGTTGGAGTCGAGTCGTGCGTCGGACTGTAGCGCGGAGGTGCGCTGGCTGTGTGCCAAGGGTGGCTGGATGTGTGCCAAGTGGCAAGTACTTTAAGTTTAAGTTTTTGCAGTTACCATTGAGTTTAAATACACACAAGAGTGGAGCGCTTCTGTGTCAGTGGTGACTGAAGGAACGGCGAACAGAACAAGTGGCGACGAGCGAGTGAACCGCGTGGCAGCCGCCATGGACGGGTTCAGGGCACCGACGCCATTTTTGATGGCGCCCGGACGACCTCAGATGCCATGGTGTCAGTGGTATCGCGAATTTAAAATATTCGCAGTGGCGAGTGGTTGGGACGCCTGGAGTGAAGAGCGAAAAGAAGCACTTCTATTGCACTGTGTGGGCCAGGAGGCCCGGCGGTTGTATTTCGCTGCGGCGGAACCGGCGCAGGGCGTGGCAGAAGTGACGTCAGTGCTGCCGGGGGCGGACCCAGACTCGAAGGACGAGGTCAAGGGCAGTGAAGTGAGGTCACTGCAGGAGGATCGTGTTGAAGAAGCAGCTGCTGTCCTCCAAAGACTGTTCCCTGACAGAAGGTCTCAACACACTGAACGTGTTCTGTTCAGGCGATGTGTTCAAAAGGAGCACCAGTCTGCAGCAGTGTACATCACTGAACTCCAGGAGAAGAGTGCCAGGTGTGGTTTTAGCGACCTTCAAGAGCAGCTTCTGTGTGAACAGTTTGTAGAGGGTTGCAGAGACGACAAACTCAGAGAGCGTCTTTGTAGAGAAACTACCCTAACTGTGATGAAGATCATTGATGTTGCGGAAGCTCAAGAGATGGCTGCAGAACGACAGCGGATGGTGGGTGGAGCAGCAGGAAGAACAGCTTCAGCATCTCAGAAACTGGAGATCGCTGCTGTGACGACTCAGCGGCCAGGTGGAGGAACCACACGTTGCTTCCACTGTGGTGGGCCTCACAGGGCTGCTGACTCCTGCTGCCCAGCTCGCTGGAGAAAGTGTCGCAGCTGTAACAAGAACGGACACTATGCCCAGTTCTGCAAGGAGCCTCCAAAGCAGCAGAAGAAGCCCAAGAAGGTGAGAACCGTGGAAGTGATGGCAGTGAACTCCACTGACCAGAGGAGCCTGTGGACAGAGGTGAAAGTGGACAACCAGCAACTGAGGATGCTGGCTGACACTGGCTCTGCGGTCAGCATTCTGCCACTGCACATCTACAAGAAGCAGTACCAGCACCTACCTCTACTGCCAACAGCTGTGCACCTGGAGGCATATGGAGGCTCACCACTTCCAGTGGAGGGAGTGGTGAAGGTCATGGTACAGGCTCAGAACGGCAAGTGCTCTCACGTGTCACTGTACGTGGTGGATGCTAGTGTGCCTCTGATGGGAAGAGACTTGCAGGAGAAACTGAAGTTGTCAGTGGTACATGGTGTGGCAGTGTGTGCTGTCCAGGAGCAGAGCCCTGAGGAGCTGCCAAGCCTCAGTGGCTTTGTACATCGAGTGCGTGTGAAGCCAGACGTAGCACCTGTGCAGCAACGTCTCCGGCCTCTACCCTTCGCTGTGAGGGAGGAGGTGAGAGAGCATCTGGAGAAACTACAACAGGGTGGCATCATCGAACCAGTTGACTCAGCGTCATGGATCTCACCCATAGTGGTGTCAAGAAGAAGGAATGGGGCTCTGCGACTCTGTGTGAATCTCAGGGAGGTCAACAAGGCGGTGGAAGCAAGTGGACATCCACTTCCGGACATGCAGGACATCCTGGAGCAGCTGCAGGGAGCCACTCTGTTCAGCAGCTTGGATCTGAAGTCAGCATACTACCAGCTGGACCTCCACCCTGACTCGAGGTCGCTGACAACGTTCGTCACTCATCAAGGTCTCATGCGGTACAAGAGGTGCCCATATGGGCTGAAGAGCCTGCCGCAAGCCTTCCAGAAGGTCATGGAGCGAGTGCTGTTCGGTCTGCCCGGAGTGCAGGTCTACTTAGATGATGTGATCATCTTCGGCAAGTCGACCAGTGAGCACGACCACAGACTCACCGCGGTCATGGAGCGGATGAAGCAGCACAACATCACTCTCAACATGGAGAAGAGCAAGATGAGACAGCAGGAAGTGGAGTTCCTGGGCTTCGTCATCTCCAAGCAGGGGGTGGCAGTCAACCCAGACCGGGTCCAGGCGCTGAGGGATCTGCCACCACCGGCTGGGCTGAAGGAGCTGCAGGCCATGCTGGGCCTGTTCGGCTTCTACAGCAAGTTCGTACCTGGCTACAGCACTCTGGTCGAGCCGCTGCGACAGCTGCTGCGGAAGGGGGCGCCACCCTACCTGTGGACCCCTGACCTGCAGGCAGTGATGGACGCGGCGCGGCAGAGCATCCTGAGGAGCCACGCTCTGGCGATGTACGACCCGTCTCTGCCGACACTGGTCACCACGGACGCCAGTGACGTGGGAATCGGCGCCGTACTCGCCCAGATTCATCCGCAGGGGGAGAGAGTGGTGAGTTTCGCATCATGCAGCCTCACGCCGGCCCAGAGACGCTATAGTGTAACGGAGCGGGAAGCTCTTGCTTGTGTATGGGCTGTCGAGAAATGGAGAAAATACCTGTGGGGTAAATCGTTCTGTCTCAGCGTGGATCACGCCGCTCTTAGAACTCTGATGACGTCACCAGGGGTGGGCCGAGCGGGCCTCAGAATCGCTCGGTGGGCGTCACGTCTGATGGCGTATGACTTTACTGTGGAGTATGTGAAGGGCTGTGACAACCCAGCTGATGGCCTGTCGAGACTTCCAGTTGGTGTAGAAGAGGGACTGGAAGATGACGTCGTGGCTGTGGCTGCGGTGACGGCTCAGCTCGAGAGTGTGCAGCGTGACGAGCTGCTGACGGCAACACGACGTGATCCGGTGCTCAGGCAGCTGATGCTGCAGATCCCCCAGCGGTGGCCACGTCGGCGCCGAGACTGTCCGGAGGAGCTGCAGCCGTTCTTCAACTGCCGAGAGGAGCTGAGTCTGGTGGGTGACCTGGTGGTTCGCGGCCAGCGGGTGGTGGTGCCGGCTGAGCTGCGGCCGAGGATGGTGGCGCAAGCTCATGAGGGACACCAGGGAATCGTGAGGTCAAAGCAGCGCGCCGGAGACCTCTACTGGTGGCCAAGAATGGACAGTGAAGTTGAAGATGCTGTCAAGAGCTGTGAAGTGTGTTCCATGCTCGACAAGACAGCCAGGACGCGCAGCACGCCGCTGCAACCTGTGCCTCTGCCGGCGGCAGCGTGGGATAAAGTCGGGATCGACTTTATCGGGCCAATGGAGGCGCCGCGGCAGCACCGATTCGCAGTAGTTCTGATCGACTACTACTCCAAGTGGGTCGAGGTGGGGTTCTGCTCGGAGCCCAGCACGGAGGCTGCCATCCAGTTCCTGGAGACGCTGTCGTCTCGGGAAGGATATCCGAGAGAACTGGTGTCAGACAACGGCACTCACTTCACTTCTGACGCTTTCAGAGTGTACCTGAGGAGCGTGGGAACGCGGCACATTCGCGTCACACCGTATCACCCGGCGGGGTCGGGAGCGGTGGAGCGCGCTAACCGCACTGTGAAGGCGGCTCTCCAGGCGGCGGACCGGAGCGGCGAGGACAGAGCTCGCTACCTGCAGAAGTTCCTGCAACAGTACCGGAGCACGCCGCACGCCACTACCGGTGTCAGCCCGTCCGAGCTGCTACATGGGAGGCAGCTACGGACAAAACTGCACGCGGGAGCACTGGAGACAACACAAGAGAAGAACCAGCAAGTACGAAGCCGCGTACAAAGGCGACAGGCGTACCAGAAGAAGTACGCTGACAGCAAACGGGGTGCCAGACCACCGAAGTTCGAAGTCGGTGACTCAGTTCGGTGCCGACTGGTACCGAGACCAAGAAAAGGACGTCAGTGGTACTCAGAGCCGAGACGCGTCGAAGCTCGGCTGGGACCTGTCAGCTACCGGCTGGATGACGGCTCACGTGTCCACGGTGAGAGGCTGACGACAGCGTCGGACCACCGACAACGTGAGGAGACCGGTCAGGCTGCGCTGCTGGCGACGCAGCCGGCAACGGCACAGGAGGCCGGCCCGACTGCAGCGACGGCGGAGACGGCGGAGGCGGTCGCAGCAGCGGACATGGACGCTGGTCGTTCTGCATCAGCGGCAGGGCAGCCTGTTGAGGAGACGACTCCCGCACACCGTCCGGCAAGTACGTTGGCTGCTGCTGCTGACCAGCCTGAGAGGCCGGCAGCCGTGACTGCGGGTGAGTTAGTTGTCAGTGATGACCATGCAGGTGTAGCTGATGTCGTGAGTGATCTGAGTCCTGGTGGCGCTGTGAGACATTCGAAACGTGTGCGTAAAGAGCCTGACAGATTTGTTATAACTTAGAGACTGTGAAGATATCTGTCTCGCGTGAACCGGAGGGAAATGCTTTCAAGGGAGGAGGAATGTAGTGTTTAGTTATTCAGTTCAGTTATGTTAAAAGCCGTACGGGAAATGTTACATGTTAACCGTAGCGGCGCTCGCTCTCCCCTGGCGGTAGCGTTGTAAGCTATAGTTAATGGGGCTTCCGTATGTCAAGACTGTGTCAAGGTCGCGGCGAGGTCGGCCGGCAGTCAGTCGAGTTGGAGTCGAGTCGTGCGTCGGACTGTAGCGCGGAGGTGCGCTGGCTGTGTGCCAAAGGTGGCTGGATGTGTGCCAAGTGGCAAGTACTTTAAGTTTAAGTTTTTGCAGTTACCATTGAGTTTAAATACACACAAGAGTGGAGCGCTTCTGTGTCAGTGGTCACTGAAGGAACGGCGAACAGAACATGTACCCATGTAGTTTGACATGCTGATTACGATGCTGAAGTCCGTTCGGCGCCACATTTAATACTTTGACCTCCAGAGGTCATCCAAGCTTCTGAGGTCACAGGGTGACCCCTCAGAATGTATTCAAACGTGGTGCACAAATGCCGTTTGGCACGCTGATTACGATTCTGAAGTCTGTTCGGCGCCACATTGAATACTTTGATTTTGAGAGGTCATCTAAGTTTCTGAGGTCACAGGGTGACCCCTCAGAATTTACTCAAACTTGGTGTACAAATGCAGTCTGAGACGCTAATTAAGATTCTGAAGTCTGTTCGACAGCACATTTAATACTTTGACTTCTAGAGGTCATCAACGTTTCTGAAGTCACAGGGTGACCCCCTCAGAATTTAACTAAACTTGGTGTACATATGCAGTTTGACACGCTGATTACGATTCTTAAGTCTGTTTGGCGCCACATTTACTACTTTGGCCAGCTTCACATTCGAATGGGCATTCGAACCCCTCAGAATTCAACCTAATTTCGCACACTTATGCAGTTTAACGAGCCACTTTCAATTGTGAAGTCCGTTGGGCGCCACATTTAATACTTTGACTTCCAGAGTTCATCCAAATTTTTGAGGTCACAGGGTGAACCCTCAGAATGCTATCAAAGTTAATGCACACATGCAGCATGCGATGCTGATTACGATGCTGAAGTCTGTTCGGCGCCAAATTTAATACCTCAGAGGTCATCCAAGTTTCTGAGATAACAGGATGACCCCCTCAGAATCTCATCCAAATTAGTGTAAATATGCACTTTGACATGCTGGTTACGATGCTTAAGTCTGTTCGGCGCCACATTGAATACTTTGACCTTGAGAGGTCATCCAAGTTTCTGAGGTCACAGGGTGACCCCCTCAGAATTTACTCAAACTTCGTGTACAATTGCGTTTTGACACGCTGATTACGCTTCTGAAGTCTGTTTCGCGCCACATTGAACACTTTGACCTTGAGAGGTCATCCAAGTTTCTGAGGGCACCGGGTGACCCCCTCAGAATGTCATCAAAATTGGTGTTAACACAAAGTTGGTGTACTACATGGGTGCACCAATTATGATCAAATTCTGAGGGGGTCACCTCGTGATTTCTGGTGAACTTATCAACTTTGATGACCTCTAGAGGCGAAAGTATCAAATTTGGCGAGACTTCACTGTGGTAAGTGGCTCAGAAACTTTGATGACTTCTGGAAGTCAAAGTATTAAATGTGGCGCCCAACAGACTTCAGAATCGTAATCAGCATGTCAAACTGCATGTCTATACACATTTTGATGATATTCTGAGGGGTGACCCTGTGAACTCAGAAACTTGGGTGACCTCTGGAGGTCAAAGTATTAAATGTGGCGCCGAACGGACTTCACCATTGTAAGTGGCTTGTTAAACTCCATCAATGTGCGAAATTAAGGCGAATTCTGAGGTGGTTCAAATGGACATTCGAATGTGCAGCTGGCCAAAATATTAAATGTGGAGCCAAACAGACTTCAGAATCGTAATCAAGGTGTCAAACTGCATATGTACACCAAGTTTAATTAAATTATGAGGGGGTCACCCGGTGACCTCAGAAATGTTGATGACCTCTGGAAGTCAAAGTATTAAATGTGGCGCCGAACAGACTTCAGCATCGTAATCAGCATGTCAAACTACATGCGTGCACCAATTCTGATCATCACATTCTGAGGGGTTCACCCCATGGCCTCTGGTGAACTTATCAACTTTGATGACCTCTAGAGGCCAAAGTATTAATTTTGGGGCGCAACGGACTTCACCATTGTACGTGGCTCGTCACACTGCATAAGTGAACGAAATTAGAGCGAATTCTGAGGGAGTCCGAATGTCCCT
Source organism: Chirona hameri (assembly GCA_036785665.1). Classification (NCBI taxonomy): domain Eukaryota; kingdom Metazoa; phylum Arthropoda; class Thecostraca; order Balanomorpha; family Balanidae; genus Chirona; species Chirona hameri. The sequence continues at coordinate 156,153 of JAXIVJ010000445.1, read as the reverse complement.
TCGAATGTGAAGCTGGCCAAAGTACTAAATGTGGCGCCGAACAGACTTCAGAATCGTAATCAGCGTGTCAAACTGCATTTGTACACAAAGTTTGGGTAAATTCTGTGGGGGTCACCCTGTGACCAAAGATACTTTGATGACCTCTGGAAATCAAAGTATTAAATGTGGCGCCAAACAGACTTCAATATCGTAACCAGCATGTCAAACTGCATGTGTACACCAATTTTGATAAGATTCTGATGGGGTCACCCTGTGACCTCTGATGAACTTATCGAACTTGATGACCTCTAGAAGCCAAAGTATTAAATTTGGCGTGCAACGGACTTCACCATTGTAATTGGCTCGTCACACTACTGAGCGCTGTTCGGCACACGCTACTAGCGCTTTTCGCTAGCTGACGTCACAATTACGTCACGGAAACAGACGCAGCAGGAAACAGACAGAACTCACAGAAGCACTTCCAGACTGCTTCAGGGGCACATCACATCTGTTTGTTTTCATTTCAGTTTGATTTGTCTCATGCGCCACTATTGAAACATATCCGCTAGCGCTTTCGCCGCTTCTGCGATTTTTCACTAGCAGAAATAGCCTCTCCGCAGGGTCCACGGTTCCTATCATGACGTATTCCCATTCTGGCTTTTCATTGGCTGACGCCTGGTTGCCATGGAGAGCGAAAGCGCTACTAGCGCTACAAGCGGCTGCTAGCGTGTGTCTGAACAACGCTCATAAGTGTCCGAAATTAGGGCGATATCTTAGGGGGTCCGAATGCCCCTTCGAATGTAAAGCTGGCCAAAGTATTAAATGTCGCTGCAAACAAACTTCAGAATCGTAATAAGCGTGTCAAACTGCATATGCACACTAAGTTTAGTTAAATTCTGAGGGAGTCACCCGGTGACCTCAGAAACTTTGATGACCTCTGGAAGCCGAAGTATTAAATATGGCGCCAAACAGACTGCAGCATCGTAACCAGCGTCTCAAACTGCATGTGTACATCATTTTTGATGAGATTCTGAGGGGGTCACCCTGTGACCTCAGAAACTTGGATGACCTCTTAAGGTCAAAGTATTCAATGTCTGGCCAAACAGACTTCAGAATCGTAATCAGCGGGTCAAACTGCATTTCTACACCACGTTTGAGTACATTCTGAGGGGGTCACCCTGTGACATCATAAACTTGGATGTCCTCTCAAGGTTATTCAATGTGGCGCCGAACAGACTTACGCATCGTAACCAGCATCTCATGCTGCATGTGTATCCCAACTTTGATAACATTCTGAGGGGGTCACCCTGTGGCCTCAGAAACTTGGATGACCTCTGGAATTCAAAGTATTGAATGTAGCGCCAAACAGACTTCAGCATCGCAATCAGCCTGTCAAACTGCATGTGTATACCAATTTTGATGATATTCTGAGGGGGTCACCCTGTGACCTCAGAAACTTGGATAACCTCTGGAGGTCAAAGTGTTAAATGTGGCGCCGAACGGACTTCAGCATCGTAATTAGCATGTCAAACTACATGGGTACACCAATTCTGATCAAATTCTGAGGGGGTCACCCTGTGACCTCTGGTGAACTTATCAACTTTGATGACCTCTAGAGGCCAAAGTATTAAATTTGGCGCGCAACGGACTTCATCATTATAAATGGCTCGTCACACTGCATAAGTGCACGAAATTAGAGCGAATTCCGAAGGAGTCCAAATGCCCGTTCGAATGTGAAGCTGGCCAAAGTATTAAATGTGGCGCCGAACAGACTGCAGAATCGTAATCAGCGTGTCAAACTACATTTGTACACTAAATTTGAGTAAATTCTAAGGGGGTCACCCGGTGACCTCATAAACTTGGATGACCTCTCAAGGTCAAAGTATTTATTGTGGCGCCAAACAGACTTCGGAATCGTAATCAGCGAGTCAAACTGCATTTGTACACCTCGTTTGAGTAAATTCTGAGGGGGTCACCCTGTGACCTCAGATACTTGGATGACCTCTCAAGGTCAAAGTATTTAATGTGGCGCCGAACAGACTTCAGCATCGTAACCAGCATCTTATGCTGCATGTGTAGACCAAATTCGATGATATTCTGAGGGGGTCACCCTGTTACCTCAGAAACTTGGATGACATTTGGAGGTCAAAGTATTAAATGTGGCGCCGAACGGACTTCAGCATCGTAATCAACATGTCAAACTACATGGGTACACCAATTCTGATCAAATTATGAGGGGGTCACCCCGTGACCTCTGGTGAACTTATCAACTTTGATGACCTCTAGAGGTCAAAGTATTAAATTTGGCGCACAACGGACTTCACCATTGTAAGTGGCTCGTCACACTGCATTAAGTGCACGAAATTAGAGCGAATTCCGAAGGCGTCCGAATGCTCATTCGAATGTGAAGCTGGCCAAAGTAAATGTGGCGTCGAACAGACTTCAGAATCGTAATCAGCGTGTCAAACTGCATTTGTACACCAAATTTGAGTAATTTCTGAGGGGGTCACCCTGTGACCTCAGAAACTTGGATGACCTCTCAAGGTCAAAGTATTCAATGTGGCGCCGAACAGACTTCAGAATCGCAATCAGCATGTCAAACTGCATGTGTAGACTAATTTTGATGATATGCTGAGGGAGGGACCCTGTGACCTCAGAAACTTGGATGACCTCTGGAGGTCAAAGCATTAAATGTGGCGCCGAACGGACTTCAGCATCGTAATCAGCATGTCAAACTACATGGGTACACCAATTCTGATCAAATTCTGAGGGGTCACCCCGTGACCTCTGGTGAAGTTATCAACTTTGATGACCTCTAGAGGCCAAAGTATTAAACTTGGCGCGCAACGGACTTCACCATTGTAAGTGGCTCGTCACACTGCAAAAGTGTACGAATTTAGAGCGAATTCAGAAGGAGTCCGAATGCCCATTCGAATGTGAAGCTGGCCAAAGTATTAAATGTGGTGCCGAACAGACTGAAGAATCGTAATCAGCGTGTCAAACTGCATTTGTACACCAAATTTGAGTAAATTCTGAGGGGTCACCCTGTGACCTCAGAAACTTGGATGACCTCTCAAGGTCAAAGTATTCAATGTGGCGCCGAACAGACTTCAAATTCGTAGTTAGCGTGTCAAACTGCATTTTTACACCACGTTTGAGTAAATTTTAAGGCCCTGTGACCTCAGAAATTTGGATGACCTCTCAAGGTCAAAGTATTCAATGTGGCGCCAAACAGACTTCAGCATCGTAACCAGCATCTCATGCTGCATGTGTACACCAACTTCGATAACATTCTGAAGGGGTCACCCTGTGCCCTCAGAAACTTGGATGACCTCTGGAGGTCAAAGCATTAAATGCGGTGCCGAACGGACTTCAGCATCGTAATCAGCAGGTCAAACTACATGGGTACACCAATTCTGATCAAATTATGAGGGGTCACCCTGTGACCTCTGGTGAACTTATCAACTTTGATGACCTCTAGAGGCCAAAGTATTAAATTTGACGCGCAACGGACTTCACCATTGTAAGTGGATCGTCACACTGCATAAGTGCACGAATTTAGAGCGAATTCCGAAGGAGTTTGAATGCCCATTCGAATGTGAAGCTGGCCAAAGTATTAAATGTGGCGCCGAACAGACTTCAAAATAGTAATCAGCGTGTACATTTGTACACCAAATTTGAGTAAATTCTGAGGGGGTCACCAAGTTACCTCATAAACTTGGATGACCTCCTCAAGGTCAAAGTATTCAATGTGGCGCCAAACAGACTTAAGAATCGTAATCAGCGTGTCAAACTGCATTTGTACACCACGTTTGAGTAAATTCTGAGGGGTCACCCTGTGACCTCATAAACTTGGATGACCTCTCAAGGTCAAAGTATTAAACGTGGCGCCGAACAGACTTCAGCATCGTAACCAGCATCTCATGCTGCATGTGTACACCAACTTTGATAACATACTGAGGGGGTCACAATGTGACCTCAGCAAATTGGATGACCTCTCAAGGTCAAAGTATTCAATGTCGCGCCGAACAGACTTCAGAATCGCAATCAGCATGTCAAACTGCATGTGTAGACTAATTTTGATGATATGCTGAGGGGGTCACCATGTGACCTCAGAAACTTGGATGACCTCTCAAGGTCAAAGTGTTCAATGTGGCGCCGAACAGACTTCAGAATCGTAATCAGCGTGTCAAGCTACATTTGTGCACCACGTTTGAGTAAATTCTGAGGGGGTCACCCTGTGACCTCAGAAACTTTGATGACCTCTCAAGGTCAAATTATTCAATGTGGCGCCGAACAGACTTCAGAATCGCAATCAGCATGTCAAACTGCATGTGTAGACTAATTTTGATGATATGCTGAAGGACCCTGTGACCTCAGAAACTTGGATGACCTCTGGAGGTCAAAGCATTAAATGTGGCGCCGAACGGACTTCAGCATCGTAATCAGCATGTCAAACTACATGGGTACACCAATTCTGATCAAATTATGTGGGGGTCACCCCGTGACCTCTGGTGAAGTTATCAACTTTGATGACCTCTAGAGGCCAAAGTATTAAACGTGGCGCGCAACGGACTTCACCATCGTAAGTGGCTCGTCACATTGCATAAGTGTACGAATTAAGAGCGAATTCCGAAGGAGTCCGAATGCCCATTCGAATGTGAAGCTGGCCAAAGTATTAAATGTGGTGCCGAACAGACTGAAGAATCGTAATCAGCGTGTCAAACTGCATTTGTACACAAAATTTGAGTAAATTCTGAGGGGGTCACCCTGTGACCTCAGAAACTTGGATGACCTCTCAAGGTCAAAGTATTCAATGTGGCGATGAGCAGACTTCAGAATCGTAGTTAGCGTGTCAAACTGCATTTGTACACCATGTTTGATTAAATTTTAAGGGGGTCACCCTGTGACCTCAGAAACTTGGATGACCTCTCAAGGTCAAAGTATTCAATGTGGCGCCAAACAGACTTCAGCATCGTAACCAGCATGCAAACTGCATGTGTAGACTAATTTTGATGATATTCTGAGGGGGTCACCCTGTGACCTCAGAAACTTAGATGACCTCTCAAGGTCAAAGTATTCAATGTGACGCCGAACAGACTTCAGAATCGTAATCAGCGTTTCAAACTGCATTTGTACACCACGTTTGAGTAAATTATGAGGGGGTCACCCTGTGACCTCATAAACTTGGATGACCTCTCAAGGTCAAAGAATTCAATGTGGCGCCGAACAGACTTCAGCATCGTAACCAGCATCTCATGCTGCATGTGTACATAACTTTGATAACATTCTGAGGGTGTCACCCTGTGACCTCAGCAACTTGGATGACCTCTGAAGATCAAAGTATTCAATGTGGCGCCGAACAGACTTCAGAATCGCAATCAGCATGTAAAACTGCATTTGTAGACTAATTTTGATGATACGCTGAGGGGGTCACCCTGTGACTTCATAAACTTGGATGACCTCTCAAGGTCAAAGTATTTAATGTGGCGCCGAACATACTTCGGAATCGTAATCAGCGTGTCAAACTGCATTTGTACACCACGTTTGAGTAAATTCTGAGGGGTCACCCTGTGACCTCATAAACTTGGATGACCTCTCAAGGTCAAAGTATTAAACGTGGCGCCGAACAGACTTCAGCATCGTAACCAGCATCTCATGCTGCATGTGTACACCAACTTTGATAACATACTGAGGGGGTCACAATGTGACCTCAGCAAATTGGATGACCTCTCAAGGTCAAAGTATTCAATGTCGCGCCGAACAGACTTCAGAATCGCAATCAGCATGTCAAACTGCATGTGTAGACTAATTTTGATGATATGCTGAGGGGGTCACCCTGTGACCTCAGAAACTTGGATGACCTCTCAAGGTCAAAGTGTTCAATGTGGCGCCGAACAGACTTCAGAATCGTAATCAGCGTGTCAAGCTACATTTGTGCACCACGTTTGAGTAAATTCTGAGGGGGTCACCCTGTGACCTCAGAAACTTTGATGACCTCTCAAGGTCAAATTATTCAATGTGGCGCCGAACAGACTTCAGAATCGCAATCAGCATGTCAAACTGCATGTGTAGACTAATTTTGATGATATGCTGAAGGACCCTGTGACCTCAGAAACTTGGATGACCTCTGGAGGTCAAAGCATTAAATGTGGCGCCGAACGGACTTCAGCATCGTAATCAGCATGTCAAACTACATGGGTACACTAATTCTGATCAAATTATGTGGGGGTCACCCCGTGACCTCTGGTGAAGTTATCAACTTTGATGACCTCTAGAGGCCAAAGTATTAAACGTGGCGCGCAACGGACTTCACCATCGTAAGTGGCTCGTCACATTGCATAAGTGTACGAATTAAGAGCGAATTCCGAAGGAGTCCGAATGCCCATTCGAATGTGAAGCTGGCCAAAGTATTAAATGTGGTGCCGAACAGACTGAAGAATCGTAATCAGCGTGTCAAACTGCATTTGTACACAAAATTTGAGTAAATTCTGAGGGGGTCACCCTGTGACCTCAGAAACTTGGATGACCTCTCAAGGTCAAAGTATTCAATGTGGCGATAAGCAGACTTCAGAATCGTAGTTAGCGTGTCAAACTGCATTTGTACACCATGTTTGATTAAATTTTAAGGGGGTCACCCTGTGACCTCAGAAACTTGGATGACCTCTCAAGGTCAAAGTATTCAATGTGACGCCGAACAGACTTCAGAATCGTAATCAGCGTTTCAAACTGCATTTGTACACCACGTTTGAGTAAATTATGAGGGGGTCACCCTGTGACCTCATAAACTTGGATGACCTCTCAAGGTCAAAGAATTCAATGTGGCGCCGAACAGACTTCAGCATCGTAACCAGCATCTCATGCTGCATGTGTACATAACTTTGATAACATTCTGAGGGGGTCACCCTGTGACCTCAGCAACTTGGATGACCTCTGAAGATCAAAGTATTCAATGTGGCGCCGAACAGACTTCAGAATCGCAATCAGCATGTCAAACTGCATTTGTAGACTAATTTTGATGATACGCTGAGGGGGTCACCCTGTGACTTCATAAACTTGGATGACCTCTCAAGGTCAAAGTATTTAATGTGGCGCCGAACATACTTCGGAATCGTAATCAGCGTGTCAAACTGCATTTGTACACCACGTTTGAGTAAATTCTGAGGGGGTCACCCTTTGACCTCAGATACTTGGATGACCTCTCAAGGTCAAAGTATTAAATGTGGCGCCTAACAGACTTCAGCATCGTAACCAGCATCTTATGCTGCATGTGTAGACCAATTTCGATGATATTCTGAGGGGGTCCCCCTGTGACCTCAGAAACCTGGATGACCTTTGGAGGTCAAAGTATTGAATGTGGCGCCGATCGGACTTCAGCATCGTAATCAGCATGTCAAACTACATGGGTACACCAATTCTGATCAAATTATGAGGGGGTCACCCCGTGACCTCTGGTGAACTTATCAACTTTGATGACCTCTAGAGGTCAAAGTATTAAATTTGGCGCACAACGGACTTCACCATTGTAAGTGGCTCGTCACACTGCATTAAGTACACGAAATAAGAGCGAATTCCGAAGGAGTCCGAATGCCCATTCGAATGTGAAGCTGGCCAAAGTAAATGTGGCGTCGAACAGACTTCAGAATCGTAATCAGCGTGTCAAACTGCATTTGTACACCAAATTTGAGTAAATTCTGAGGGCCTCAGAAACTTGGATGACCTCTCAAGGTCAAAGTATTCAATGTGGCGCCGAACAGACTTTATAATCGTAATCAGCGTGTCAAACTGCATTTGTACACCACGTTTGAGTAAATTCTGAGGGGGTCACCCTGAGACCTCATAAACTTGGATGACCTCTCAAGGTCAAAGTATTCAATGTGGCGCCGAACAGACTTCAGCTTCGTAACCAGCATCTCATGCTGCATGTGTACACAAACTTTGATAACATTCTGAGGGGGTCACCCTGTGACCTCAGAAACTTGGATGACCTCTGGAGGTCAAAGTATTAAATGTGGCGCCAAACGGACTTCACCATTGTAAGTGGCTCGTTATATTGCATAAGTCAAACTACATGGGATCAAATTATGAGGGGGTCACCCCGTGACCTCTGGTGAACTTATCAACTTTGATGACCTCTAGAGGCCAAAGTATTAAATTTGACGCGCAACGGACTTCACCATTGTAAGTGGGTCGTCACACTGCATAAGTGCACGAAATTAGAGCGAATTCCGAAGGAGTTTGAATGTCCATTCGAATGTGAAGCTGGCCAAAGTATTAAATGTGGCGCCGAACAGACTTCAGAATCGTAATCAGCGTGTACATTTGTACACCAAATTTGAGTAAATTCTGAGGGGGTCACCCTCTGACCTCATAAACTTGGATGACCTCCTCAAGGTCAAAGTATTCAATGTGGCGCCAAACAGACTTAAGAATCGTAATCAGCGTGTCAAACTGCATTTGTACACCACGTTTGAGTAAATTCTGAGGGGTCACCCTGTGACCTCATAAACTTGGATGACCTCTCAAGGTCAAAGTATTAAACGTGGCGCCAAACAGACTTCAGCATCGTAACCAGCATATCATGCTGCATGTGTACACCAACTTTGATAACATACTGAGGGGGTCACAATGTGACCTCAGCAAATTGGATGACTTCTCAAGGTCAAAGTATTCAATGTCGCGCCGAACAGACTTCAGAATCGCAATCAGCATGTCAAACTGCATGTGTAGACTAATTTTGATGATATGCTGAGGGGGTCACCCTGTGACCTCAGAAACTTGGATGACCTCTCAAGGTCAAAGTGTTCAATGTGGCGCCAAACAGACTTCAGAATCGTAATCAGCGTGTCAAGCTACATTTGTGCACCACGTTTGAGTAAACTCTGAGGGGGTCACCCTGTGACCTCAGAAACTTTGATGACCTCTCAAGGTCAAATTATTCAATGTGGCGCCGAACAGACTTCAGAATCGCAATCAGCATGTCAAACTGCATGTGTAGACTAATTTTGATGATATGCTGAAGGACCCTGTGACCTCAGAAACTTGGATGACCTCTGGAGGTCAAAGCAATAAATGTGGCGCCGAACGAACTTCAGCATCGTAATCAGCATGTCAAACTACATGGGTACACCAATTCTGATCAAATTATGTGGGGGTCACCCCGTGACCTCTGGTGAAGTTATCAACTTTGATGACCTCTAGAGGCCAAAGTATTAAATTTGGCGCGCAACGGACTTCACCATCGTAAGTGGCTCGTCACATTGCATAAGTGTACGAATTAAGAGCGAATTCCGAAGGAGTCCGAATGCCCATTCGAATGTGAAGCTGGCCAAAGTATTAAATGTGGTGCCGAACAGACTGAAGAATCGTAATCAGCGTGTCAAACTGCATTTGTACACCACGTTTGAGTAAATTCTGAGGGGTCACCCTGTGACCTCATAAACTTGGATGACCTCTCAAGGTCAAAGTATTAAATGTGGCGCCGAACAGACTTCAGCATCGTAGCCAGCATCTCATGCTGCATGTGTACACCAACGTTCATAACATTCTGAGGGGGTCACCCTGTAACCTCAGCAACTTGGATGACCTCTCAAGGTCAAAGTATTCAATGTCACGCCGAACAGACTTCAGAATCGCAATCAGCATGTCAAACTGCATGTGTAGACTAATTTTGATGATATGCTGAGGGGGTCACCCTGTGACCTCAGAAACTTGGATGACCTCTCAAGGTCAAAGTATTCAATGTGGCGCCGAACAAACTTCAGCATCGTAACCAGTATCTCATGCTGCATGTGTACACTAACTTTGATAACATTCTGAGGGGGTCACCCTGTGACCTCAGAAAATTGGATGACCTCTCAAGGTCAAAGTATTCAATGTGGCGCAAAACAGACTTCAGAATCAAAATCAGCATGTCAAACTGCATGTGTAGACTAATTTTGATGATATTCTGAGGGGGTCACCCTGTGACCTCAGAAACTTGGATAACCTCTGCAGGTCAAAGTATTAAATGTGGCGTCGAACGGACTTCAGCATCGTAATTAGCATGTCAAACTACATGGGTACACCAATTCTGATCAAATTCTGAGGGGGTCACCCTGTGACCTCTGGTGAACTTATCAACTTTGATGACCTCTAGAGGCCAAAGTATTAAATTTGGCGCGCAACGGACTTCATCATTATAAATGGCTCGTCACACTGCATAAGTGCACGAAATTAGAGCGAATTCCGAAGGAGTCCGAATGCCCGTTCGAATGTGAAGCTGGCCAAAGAATTAAATGTGGCGCCGAACAGACTGCAGAATCGTAATCAGCGTGTCAAACTACATTTGTACACTAAATTTGAGTAAATTCTAAGGGGGTCACCCGGTGACCTCATAAACTTGGATGACCTCTCAAGGTCAAAGTATTTATTGTGGCGCCGAACAGACTTCAGAATCGTAATCAGCGAGTCAAACTGCATTTGTACACTACGTTTGAGTAAATTCTGAGGGGGTCACCCTGTGACCTCAGATACTTGGATGACCTCTCAAGGTCAAAGTATTTAATGTGGCGCCGAACAGACTTCAGCATCGTAACCAGCATCTTATGCTGCATGTGTAGACCAAATTCGATGATATTCTGAGGGGGTCACCCTGTGACCTCAGAAACTTGGATGACATTTGGAGGTCAAAGTATTAAATGTGGCGCCGAACGGACTTTAGCATCGTAATCAGCATGTCAAACTACATGGGTACACCAATTCTGATCAAATTATGAGGGGGTCACCCCGTGACCTCTGGTGAACTTATCAACTTTGATGACCTCTAGAGGTCAAAGTATTAAATTTAGCGCACAACGGACTTCACCATTGTAAGTGGCTCGTCACACTGCATTAAGTGCACGAAATTAGAGCGAATTCCGAAGGCGTCCGAATGCCCATTCGAATGTGAAGCTGGCCAAAGTAAATGTGGCGTCGAACAGACTTCAGAATCGTAATCAGCGTGTCAAATTGCATTTGTACACCAAATTTGAGTAAATTCTGAGGGGGTCACCCTGTGACCTCAGAAAGTTGGATGACCTCTCAAGGTCAAAGTATTCAATGTGGCGCCGAACAGACTTCAGAATCGCAATCAGCATGTCAAACTGCATGTGTAGACTAATTTTGATGATATGCTGAGGGAGGGACCCTGTGACCTCAGAAACTTGGATGACCTCTGGAGGTCAAAGCATTAAATGTGGCGCCGAACGGACTTCAGCATCGTAATCAGCATGTCAAACTACATGGGTACACCAATTCTGATCAAATTCTGAGGGGTCACCCCGTGACCTCTGGTGAAGTTATCAACTTTGATGACCTCTAGAGGCCAAAGTATTAAACTTGGCGCGCAACGGACTTCACCATTGTAAGTGGCACGTCACACTGCATAAGTGTACGAATTTAGAGCGAATTCCGAAGGAGTCCGAATGCCCATTCGAATGTGAAGCTGGCCAAAGTATTAAATGTGGTGCCGAACAGACTGAAGAATCGTAATCAGCGTGTCAAACTGCATTTGTACACCAAATTTGAGTAAATTCTGAGGGGGTCACCCTGTGACCTCAGAAACTTGGATGACCTCTCAAGGTCAAAGTATTCAATGTGGCGCCGAACAGACTTCAGAATCGTAGTTAGCGTGTCAAACTGCATTTGTACACCACGTTTGAGTAAATTTTAAGGCCCTGTGACCTCAGAAATTTGGATGACCTCTCAAGGTCAAAGTATTCAATGTGGCGCCAAACAGACTTCAGCATCGTAACCAGCATCTCATGCTGCATGTGTACACCAACTTCGATAACATTCTGAAGGGGTCACCCTGTGCCCTCAGAAACTTGGATGACCTCTGGAGGTCAAAGCATTAAATGCGGTGCCGAACGGACTTCAGCATCGTAATCAGCAGGTCAAACTACATGGGTACACCAATTCTGATCAAATTATGAGGGGTCACCCCGTGACCTCTGGTGAACTTATCAACTTTGATGACCTCTAGAGGCCAAAGTATTAAATTTGACGCGCAACGGACTTCACCATTGTAAGTGGGTCGTCACACTGCATAAGTGCACGAAATTAGAGCGAATTCCGAAGGAGTTGGAATGCCCATTCGAATGTGAAGCTGGCCAAAGTATTAAATGTGGCGCCGAACAAACTTCAAAATAGTAATCAGCGTGTACATTTGTACACCAAATTTGAGTAAATTCTGAGGGGGTCACCAAGTTACCTCATAAACTTGGATGACCTCCTCAAGGTCAAAGTATTCAATGTGGCGCCAAACAGACTTAAGAATCGTAATCAGCGTGTCAAACTGCATTTGTACACCACGTTTGAGTAAATTCTGAGGGGTCACCCTGTGACCTCATAAACTTGGAAGACCTCTCAAGGTCAAAGTATTAAACGTGGCGCCGAACAGACTTCAGCATCGTAACCAGAATCTCATGCTGCATGTGTACACCAACTTTGATAACATACTGAGGGGGTCACAATGTGACCTCAGCAAATTGGATGACCTCTCAAGGTCAAAGTATTCAATTTCGCGCCAAACAGACTTCAGAATCGCAATCAGCATGTCAAACTGCATGTGTAGACTAATTTTGATGATATGCTGAGGGGGTCACCCTGTGACCTCAGAAACTTGGATGACCTCTCAAGGTCAAAGTGTTCAATGTGGCGCCGAACAGACTTCAGAATCGTAATCAGCGTGTCAAGCTACATTTGTGCACCACGTTTGAGTAAATTCTGAGGGGGTCACCCTGTGACCTCAGAAACTTTGATGACCTCTCAAGGTAAAATTATTCAATGTGGCGCCAAACAGACTTCAGAATCGCAATCAGCATGTCAAACTGCATGTGTAGACTAATTTTGATGATATGCTGAAGGACCCTGTGACCTCAGAAACTTGGATGACCTCTGGAGGTCAAAGCATTAAATGTGGCGCCGAACGGACTTCAGCATCGTAATCAGCATGTCAAACTACATGGGTACACCAATTCTGATCAAATTATGTGGGGGTCACCCCGTGACCTCTGGTGAAGTTATCAACTTTGATGACCTCTAGAGGCCAAAGTATTAAATTTGGCGCGCAACGGACTTCACCATCGTAAGTGGCTCGTCACATTGCATAAGTGTACGAATTAAGAGCGAATTCCGAAGGAGTCCGAATGGCCATTCGAATGTGAAGCTGGCCAAAGTATTAAATGTGGTGCCGAACAGACTGAAGAATCGTAATCAGCGTGTCAAACTGCATTTGTACACAAAATTTGAGTAAATTCTGAGGGGGTCACCCTGTGACCTCAGAAACTTGGATGACCTCTCAAGGTCAAAGTATTCAATGTGGCGATGAGCAGACTTCAGAATCGTAGTTAGCGTGTCAAACTGCATTTGTACACCATGTTTGATTAAATTTTAAGGGGGTCACCCTGTGACATCAGAAACTTGGATGACCTCTCAAGGTCAAAGTATTCAATATGGCGCCAAACAGACTTCAGCATCGTAACCAGCATGCAAACTGCATGTGTAGACTAATTTTGATGATATTCTGAGGGGGTCACCCGGTGACCTCAGAAACTTAGATGACCTCTCAAGGTCAAAGTATTCAATGTCGCGCCGAACAGACTTCAGAATCGCAATCAGCATGTCAAACTGCATGTGTAGACTAATTTTGATGATATGCTGAGGGGGTCACCCTGTGACCTCAGAAACTTGGATGACCTCTCAAGGTCAAAGTATTCAATGTGGCGCCGAACAGACTTCAGAATCGCAATCAGCATGTCAAACTGCATGTGTAGACTAATTTTGATGATATGCTGAGGGAGGGACCCTGTGACCTCAGAAACTTGGATGACCTCTGGAGGTCAAAGCATTAAATGTGGCGCCGAACGGACTTCAGCATCGTAATCAGCATGTCAAACTACATGGGTACACCAATTCTGATCAAATTCTGAGGGGTCACCCCGTGACCTCTGGTGAAGTTATCAACTTTGATGACCTCTAGAGGCCAAAGTATTAAACTTGGCGCGCAACGGACTTCACCATTGTAAGTGGCTCGTCACACTGCAAAAGTGTACGAATTTAGAGCGAATTCAGAAGGAGTCCGAATGCCCATTCGAATGTGAAGCTGGCCAAAGTATTAAATGTGGTGCCGAACAGACTGAAGAATCGTAATCAGCGTGTCAAACTGCATTTGTACACCAAATTTGAGTAAATTCTGAGGGGTCACCCTGTGACCTCAGAAACTTGGATGACCTCTCAAGGTCAAAGTATTCAATGTGGCGCCGAACAGACTTCAAATTCGTAGTTAGCGTGTCAAACTGCATTTTTACACCACGTTTGAGTAAATTTTAAGGCCCTGTGACCTCAGAAATTTGGATGACCTCTCAAGGTCAAAGTATTCAATGTGGCGCCAAACAGACTTCAGCATCGTAACCAGCATCTCATGCTGCATGTGTACACCAACTTCGATAACATTCTGAAGGGGTCACCCTGTGCCCTCAGAAACTTGGATGACCTCTGGAGGTCAAAGCATTAAATGCGGTGCCGAACGGACTTCAGCATCGTAATCAGCAGGTCAAACTACATGGGTACACCAATTCTGATCAAATTATGAGGGGTCACCCTGTGACCTCTGGTGAACTTATCAACTTTGATGACCTCTAGAGGCCAAAGTATTAAATTTGACGCGCAACGGACTTCACCATTGTAAGTGGATCGTCACACTGCATAAGTGCACGAATTTAGAGCGAATTCCGAAGGAGTTTGAATGCCCATTCGAATGTGAAGCTGGCCAAAGTATTAAATGTGGCGCCGAACAGACTTCAAAATAGTAATCAGCGTGTACATTTGTACACCAAATTTGAGTAAATTCTGAGGGGGTCACCAAGTTACCTCATAAACTTGGATGACCTCCTCAAGGTCAAAGTATTCAATGTGGCGCCAAACAGACTTAAGAATCGTAATCAGCGTGTCAAACTGCATTTGTACACCACGTTTGAGTAAATTCTGAGGGGTCACCCTGTGACCTCATAAACTTGGATGACCTCTCAAGGTCAAAGTATTAAACGTGGCGCCGAACAGACTTCAGCATCGTAACCAGCATCTCATGCTGCATGTGTACACCAACTTTGATAACATACTGAGGGGGTCACAATGTGACCTCAGCAAATTGGATGACCTCTCAAGGTCAAAGTATTCAATGTCGCGCCGAACAGACTTCAGAATCGCAATCAGCATGTCAAACTGCATGTGTAGACTAATTTTGATGATATGCTGAGGGGGTCACCATGTGACCTCAGAAACTTGGATGACCTCTCAAGGTCAAAGTGTTCAATGTGGCGCCGAACAGACTTCAGAATCGTAATCAGCGTGTCAAGCTACATTTGTGCACCACGTTTGAGTAAATTCTGAGGGGGTCACCCTGTGACCTCAGAAACTTTGATGACCTCTCAAGGTCAAATTATTCAATGTGGCGCCGAACAGACTTCAGAATCGCAATCAGCATGTCAAACTGCATGTGTAGACTAATTTTGATGATATGCTGAAGGACCCTGTGACCTCAGAAACTTGGATGACCTCTGGAGGTCAAAGCATTAAATGTGGCGCCGAACGGACTTCAGCATCGTAATCAGCATGTCAAACTACATGGGTACACCAATTCTGATCAAATTATGTGGGGGTCACCCCGTGACCTCTGGTGAAGTTATCAACTTTGATGACCTCTAGAGGCCAAAGTATTAAACGTGGCGCGCAACGGACTTCACCATCGTAAGTGGCTCGTCACATTGCATAAGTGTACGAATTAAGAGCGAATTCCGAAGGAGTCCGAATGCCCATTCGAATGTGAAGCTGGCCAAAGTATTAAATGTGGTGCCGAACAGACTGAAGAATCGTAATCAGCGTGTCAAACTGCATTTGTACACAAAATTTGAGTAAATTCTGAGGGGGTCACCCTGTGACCTCAGAAACTTGGATGACCTCTCAAGGTCAAAGTATTCAATGTGGCGATGAGCAGACTTCAGAATCGTAGTTAGCGTGTCAAACTGCATTTGTACACCATGTTTGATTAAATTTTAAGGGGGTCACCCTGTGACCTCAGAAACTTGGATGACCTCTCAAGGTCAAAGTATTCAATGTGGCGCCAAACAGACTTCAGCATCGTAACCAGCATGCAAACTGCATGTGTAGACTAATTTTGATGATATTCTGAGGGGGTCACCCTGTGACCTCAGAAACTTAGATGACCTCTCAAGGTCAAAGTATTCAATGTGACGCCGAACAGACTTCAGAATCGTAATCAGCGTTTCAAACTGCATTTGTACACCACGTTTGAGTAAATTATGAGGGGGTCACCCTGTGACCTCATAAACTTGGATGACCTCTCAAGGTCAAAGAATTCAATGTGGCGCCGAACAGACTTCAGCATCGTAACCAGCATCTCATGCTGCATGTGTACATAACTTTGATAACATTCTGAGGGTGTCACCCTGTGACCTCAGCAACTTGGATGACCTCTGAAGATCAAAGTATTCAATGTGGCGCCGAACAGACTTCAGAATCGCAATCAGCATGTAAAACTGCATTTGTAGACTAATTTTGATGATACGCTGAGGGGGTCACCCTGTGACTTCATAAACTTGGATGACCTCTCAAGGTCAAAGTATTTAATGTGGCGCCGAACATACTTCGGAATCGTAATCAGCGTGTCAAACTGCATTTGTACACCACGTTTGAGTAAATTCTGAGGGGTCACCCTGTGACCTCATAAACTTGGATGACCTCTCAAGGTCAAAGTATTAAACGTGGCGCCGAACAGACTTCAGCATCGTAACCAGCATCTCATGCTGCATGTGTACACCAACTTTGATAACATACTGAGGGGGTCACAATGTGACCTCAGCAAATTGGATGACCTCTCAAGGTCAAAGTATTCAATGTCGCGCCGAACAGACTTCAGAATCGCAATCAGCATGTCAAACTGCATGTGTAGACTAATTTTGATGATATGCTGAGGGGGTCACCCTGTGACCTCAGAAACTTGGATGACCTCTCAAGGTCAAAGTGTTCAATGTGGCGCCGAACAGACTTCAGAATCGTAATCAGCGTGTCAAGCTACATTTGTGCACCACGTTTGAGTAAATTCTGAGGGGGTCACCCTGTGACCTCAGAAACTTTGATGACCTCTCAAGGTCAAATTATTCAATGTGGCGCCGAACAGACTTCAGAATCGCAATCAGCATGTCAAACTGCATGTGTAGACTAATTTTGATGATATGCTGAAGGACCCTGTGACCTCAGAAACTTGGATGACCTCTGGAGGTCAAAGCATTAAATGTGGCGCCGAACGGACTTCAGCATCGTAATCAGCATGTCAAACTACATGGGTACACTAATTCTGATCAAATTATGTGGGGGTCACCCCGTGACCTCTGGTGAAGTTATCAACTTTGATGACCTCTAGAGGCCAAAGTATTAAACGTGGCGCGCAACGGACTTCACCATCGTAAGTGGCTCGTCACATTGCATAAGTGTACGAATTAAGAGCGAATTCCGAAGGAGTCCGAATGCCCATTCGAATGTGAAGCTGGCCAAAGTATTAAATGTGGTGCCGAACAGACTGAAGAATCGTAATCAGCGTGTCAAACTGCATTTGTACACAAAATTTGAGTAAATTCTGAGGGGGTCACCCTGTGACCTCAGAAACTTGGATGACCTCTCAAGGTCAAAGTATTCAATGTGGCGATAAGCAGACTTCAGAATCGTAGTTAGCGTGTCAAACTGCATTTGTACACCATGTTTGATTAAATTTTAAGGGGGTCACCCTGTGACCTCAGAAACTTGGATGACCTCTCAAGGTCAAAGTATTCAATGTGACGCCGAACAGACTTCAGAATCGTAATCAGCGTTTCAAACTGCATTTGTACACCACGTTTGAGTAAATTATGAGGGGGTCACCCTGTGACCTCATAAACTTGGATGACCTCTCAAGGTCAAAGAATTCAATGTGGCGCCGAACAGACTTCAGCATCGTAACCAGCATCTCATGCTGCATGTGTACATAACTTTGATAACATTCTGAGGGGGTCACCCTGTGACCTCAGCAACTTGGATGACCTCTGAAGATCAAAGTATTCAATGTGGCGCCGAACAGACTTCAGAATCGCAATCAGCATGTCAAACTGCATTTGTAGACTAATTTTGATGATACGCTGAGGGGGTCACCCTGTGACTTCATAAACTTGGATGACCTCTCAAGGTCAAAGTATTTAATGTGGCGCCGAACATACTTCGGAATCGTAATCAGCGTGTCAAACTGCATTTGTACACCACGTTTGAGTAAATTCTGAGGGGGTCACCCTTTGACCTCAGATACTTGGATGACCTCTCAAGGTCAAAGTATTAAATGTGGCGCCTAACAGACTTCAGCATCGTAACCAGCATCTTATGCTGCATGTGTAGACCAATTTCGATGATATTCTGAGGGGGTCCCCCTGTGACCTCAGAAACCTGGATGACCTTTGGAGGTCAAAGTATTGAATGTGGCGCCGATCGGACTTCAGCATCGTAATCAGCATGTCAAACTACATGGGTACACCAATTCTGATCAAATTATGAGGGGGTCACCCCGTGACCTCTGGTGAACTTATCAACTTTGATGACCTCTAGAGGTCAAAGTATTAAATTTGGCGCACAACGGACTTCACCATTGTAAGTGGCTCGTCACACTGCATTAAGTACACGAAATAAGAGCGAATTCCGAAGGAGTCCGAATGCCCATTCGAATGTGAAGCTGGCCAAAGTAAATGTGGCGTCGAACAGACTTCAGAATCGTAATCAGCGTGTCAAACTGCATTTGTACACCAAATTTGAGTAAATTCTGAGGGCCTCAGAAACTTGGATGACCTCTCAAGGTCAAAGTATTCAATGTGGCGCCGAACAGACTTTATAATCGTAATCAGCGTGTCAAACTGCATTTGTACACCACGTTTGAGTAAATTCTGAGGGGGTCACCCTGAGACCTCATAAACTTGGATGACCTCTCAAGGTCAAAGTATTCAATGTGGCGCCGAACAGACTTCAGCTTCGTAACCAGCATCTCATGCTGCATGTGTACACAAACTTTGATAACATTCTGAGGGGGTCACCCTGTGACCTCAGAAACTTGGATGACCTCTGGAGGTCAAAGTATTAAATGTGGCGCCAAACGGACTTCACCATTGTAAGTGGCTCGTTATATTGCATAAGTCAAACTACATGGGATCAAATTATGAGGGGGTCACCCCGTGACCTCTGGTGAACTTATCAACTTTGATGACCTCTAGAGGCCAAAGTATTAAATTTGACGCGCAACGGACTTCACCATTGTAAGTGGGTCGTCACACTGCATAAGTGCACGAAATTAGAGCGAATTCCGAAGGAGTTTGAATGTCCATTCGAATGTGAAGCTGGCCAAAGTATTAAATGTGGCGCCGAACAGACTTCAGAATCGTAATCAGCGTGTACATTTGTACACCAAATTTGAGTAAATTCTGAGGGGGTCACCCTCTGACCTCATAAACTTGGATGACCTCCTCAAGGTCAAAGTATTCAATGTGGCGCCAAACAGACTTAAGAATCGTAATCAGCGTGTCAAACTGCATTTGTACACCACGTTTGAGTAAATTCTGAGGGGTCACCCTGTGACCTCATAAACTTGGATGACCTCTCAAGGTCAAAGTATTAAACGTGGCGCCAAACAGACTTCAGCATCGTAACCAGCATATCATGCTGCATGTGTACACCAACTTTGATAACATACTGAGGGGGTCACAATGTGACCTCAGCAAATTGGATGACTTCTCAAGGTCAAAGTATTCAATGTCGCGCCGAACAGACTTCAGAATCGCAATCAGCATGTCAAACTGCATGTGTAGACTAATTTTGATGATATGCTGAGGGGGTCACCCTGTGACCTCAGAAACTTGGATGACCTCTCAAGGTCAAAGTGTTCAATGTGGCGCCAAACAGACTTCAGAATCGTAATCAGCGTGTCAAGCTACATTTGTGCACCACGTTTGAGTAAACTCTGAGGGGGTCACCCTGTGACCTCAGAAACTTTGATGACCTCTCAAGGTCAAATTATTCAATGTGGCGCCGAACAGACTTCAGAATCGCAATCAGCATGTCAAACTGCATGTGTAGACTAATTTTGATGATATGCTGAAGGACCCTGTGACCTCAGAAACTTGGATGACCTCTGGAGGTCAAAGCAATAAATGTGGCGCCGAACGAACTTCAGCATCGTAATCAGCATGTCAAACTACATGGGTACACCAATTCTGATCAAATTATGTGGGGGTCACCCCGTGACCTCTGGTGAAGTTATCAACTTTGATGACCTCTAGAGGCCAAAGTATTAAATTTGGCGCGCAACGGACTTCACCATCGTAAGTGGCTCGTCACATTGCATAAGTGTACGAATTAAGAGCGAATTCCGAAGGAGTCCGAATGCCCATTCGAATGTGAAGCTGGCCAAAGTATTAAATGTGGTGCCGAACAGACTGAAGAATCGTAATCAGCGTGTCAAACTGCATTTGTACACCACGTTTGAGTAAATTCTGAGGGGTCACCCTGTGACCTCATAAACTTGGATGACCTCTCAAGGTCAAAGTATTAAATGTGGCGCCGAACAGACTTCAGCATCGTAGCCAGCATCTCATGCTGCATGTGTACACCAACGTTCATAACATTCTGAGGGGGTCACCCTGTAACCTCAGCAACTTGGATGACCTCTCAAGGTCAAAGTATTCAATGTCACGCCGAACAGACTTCAGAATCGCAATCAGCATGTCAAACTGCATGTGTAGACTAATTTTGATGATATGCTGAGGGGGTCACCCTGTGACCTCAGAAACTTGGATGACCTCTCAAGGTCAAAGTATTCAATGTGGCGCCGAACAAACTTCAGCATCGTAACCAGTATCTCATGCTGCATGTGTACACTAACTTTGATAACATTCTGAGGGGGTCACCCTGTGACCTCAGAAAATTGGATGACCTCTCAAGGTCAAAGTATTCAATGTGGCGCAAAACAGACTTCAGAATCAAAATCAGCATGTCAAACTGCATGTGTAGACTAATTTTGATGATATTCTGAGGGGGTCACCCTGTGACCTCAGAAACTTGGATAACCTCTGCAGGTCAAAGTATTAAATGTGGCGTCGAACGGACTTCAGCATCGTAATTAGCATGTCAAACTACATGGGTACACCAATTCTGATCAAATTCTGAGGGGGTCACCCTGTGACCTCTGGTGAACTTATCAACTTTGATGACCTCTAGAGGCCAAAGTATTAAATTTGGCGCGCAACGGACTTCATCATTATAAATGGCTCGTCACACTGCATAAGTGCACGAAATTAGAGCGAATTCCGAAGGAGTCCGAATGCCCGTTCGAATGTGAAGCTGGCCAAAGAATTAAATGTGGCGCCGAACAGACTGCAGAATCGTAATCAGCGTGTCAAACTACATTTGTACACTAAATTTGAGTAAATTCTAAGGGGGTCACCCGGTGACCTCATAAACTTGGATGACCTCTCAAGGTCAAAGTATTTATTGTGGCGCCGAACAGACTTCAGAATCGTAATCAGCGAGTCAAACTGCATTTGTACACTACGTTTGAGTAAATTCTGAGGGGGTCACCCTGTGACCTCAGATACTTGGATGACCTCTCAAGGTCAAAGTATTTAATGTGGCGCCGAACAGACTTCAGCATCGTAACCAGCATCTTATGCTGCATGTGTAGACCAAATTCGATGATATTCTGAGGGGGTCACCCTGTGACCTCAGAAACTTGGATGACATTTGGAGGTCAAAGTATTAAATGTGGCGCCGAACGGACTTTAGCATCGTAATCAGCAT
Source organism: Chirona hameri (assembly GCA_036785665.1). Classification (NCBI taxonomy): domain Eukaryota; kingdom Metazoa; phylum Arthropoda; class Thecostraca; order Balanomorpha; family Balanidae; genus Chirona; species Chirona hameri. Next base: position 134,274 of record JAXIVJ010000445.1, on the reverse strand, counting down.
GTCAAACTACATGGGTACACCAATTCTGATCAAATTATGAGGGGGTCACCCCGTGACCTCTGGTGAACTTATCAACTTTGATGACCTCTAGAGGTCAAAGTATTAAATTTAGCGCACAACGGACTTCACCATTGTAAGTGGCTCGTCACACTGCATTAAGTGCACGAAATTAGAGCGAATTCCGAAGGCGTCCGAATGCCCATTCGAATGTGAAGCTGGCCAAAGTAAATGTGGCGTCGAACAGACTTCAGAATCGTAATCAGCGTGTCAAATTGCATTTGTACACCAAATTTGAGTAAATTCTGAGGGGGTCACCCTGTGACCTCAGAAAGTTGGATGACCTCTCAAGGTCAAAGTATTCAATGTGGCGCCGAACAGACTTCAGAATCGCAATCAGCATGTCAAACTGCATGTGTAGACTAATTTTGATGATATGCTGAGGGAGGGACCCTGTGACCTCAGAAACTTGGATGACCTCTGGAGGTCAAAGCATTAAATGTGGCGCCGAACGGACTTCAGCATCGTAATCAGCATGTCAAACTACATGGGTACACCAATTCTGATCAAATTCTGAGGGGTCACCCCGTGACCTCTGGTGAAGTTATCAACTTTGATGACCTCTAGAGGCCAAAGTATTAAACTTGGCGCGCAACGGACTTCACCATTGTAAGTGGCACGTCACACTGCATAAGTGTACGAATTTAGAGCGAATTCCGAAGGAGTCCGAATGCCCATTCGAATGTGAAGCTGGCCAAAGTATTAAATGTGGTGCCGAACAGACTGAAGAATCGTAATCAGCGTGTCAAACTGCATTTGTACACCAAATTTGAGTAAATTCTGAGGGGGTCACCCTGTGACCTCAGAAACTTGGATGACCTCTCAAGGTCAAAGTATTCAATGTGGCGCCGAACAGACTTCAGAATCGTAGTTAGCGTGTCAAACTGCATTTGTACACCACGTTTGAGTAAATTTTAAGGCCCTGTGACCTCAGAAATTTGGATGACCTCTCAAGGTCAAAGTATTCAATGTGGCGCCAAACAGACTTCAGCATCGTAACCAGCATCTCATGCTGCATGTGTACACCAACTTCGATAACATTCTGAAGGGGTCACCCTGTGCCCTCAGAAACTTGGATCTGGAGGTCAAAGCATTAAATGCGGTGCCGAACGGACTTCAGCATCGTAATCAGCAGGTCAAACTACATGGGTACACCAATTCTGATCAAATTATGAGGGGTCACCCCGTGACCTCTGGTGAACTTATCAACTTTGATGACCTCTAGAGGCCAAAGTATTAAATTTGACGCGCAACGGACTTCACCATTGTAAGTGGGTCGTCACACTGCATAAGTGCACGAAATTAGAGCGAATTCCGAAGGAGTTGGAATGCCCATTCGAATGTGAAGCTGGCCAAAGTATTAAATGTGGCGCCGAACAAACTTCAAAATAGTAATCAGCGTGTACATTTGTACACCAAATTTGAGTAAATTCTGAGGGGGTCACCAAGTTACCTCATAAACTTGGATGACCTCCTCAAGGTCAAAGTATTCAATGTGGCGCCAAACAGACTTAAGAATCGTAATCAGCGTGTCAAACTGCATTTGTACACCACGTTTGAGTAAATTCTGAGGGGTCACCCTGTGACCTCATAAACTTGGAAGACCTCTCAAGGTCAAAGTATTAAACGTGGCGCCGAACAGACTTCAGCATCGTAACCAGCATCTCATGCTGCATGTGTACACCAACTTTGATAACATACTGAGGGGGTCACAATGTGACCTCAGCAAATTGGATGACCTCTCAAGGTCAAAGTATTCAATTTCGCGCCAAACAGACTTCAGAATCGCAATCAGCATGTCAAACTGCATGTGTAGACTAATTTTGATGATATGCTGAGGGGGTCACCCTGTGACCTCAGAAACTTGGATGACCTCTCAAGGTCAAAGTGTTCAATGTGGCGCCGAACAGACTTCAGAATCGTAATCAGCGTGTCAAGCTACATTTGTGCACCACGTTTGAGTAAATTCTGAGGGGGTCACCCTGTGACCTCAGAAACTTTGATGACCTCTCAAGGTAAAATTATTCAATGTGGCGCCAAACAGACTTCAGAATCGCAATCAGCATGTCAAACTGCATGTGTAGACTAATTTTGATGATATGCTGAAGGACCCTGTGACCTCAGAAACTTGGATGACCTCTGGAGGTCAAAGCATTAAATGTGGCGCCGAACGGACTTCAGCATCGTAATCAGCATGTCAAACTACATGGGTACACCAATTCTGATCAAATTATGTGGGGGTCACCCCGTGACCTCTGGTGAAGTTATCAACTTTGATGACCTCTAGAGGCCAAAGTATTAAATTTGGCGCGCAACGGACTTCACCATCGTAAGTGGCTCGTCACATTGCATAAGTGTACGAATTAAGAGCGAATTCCGAAGGAGTCCGAATGGCCATTCGAATGTGAAGCTGGCCAAAGTATTAAATGTGGTGCCGAACAGACTGAAGAATCGTAATCAGCGTGTCAAACTGCATTTGTACACAAAATTTGAGTAAATTCTGAGGGGGTCACCCTGTGACCTCAGAAACTTGGATGACCTCTCAAGGTCAAAGTATTCAATGTGGCGATGAGCAGACTTCAGAATCGTAGTTAGCGTGTCAAACTGCATTTGTACACCATGTTTGATTAAATTTTAAGGGGGTCACCCTGTGACATCAGAAACTTGGATGACCTCTCAAGGTCAAAGTATTCAATATGGCGCCAAACAGACTTCAGCATCGTAACCAGCATGCAAACTGCATGTGTAGACTAATTTTGATGATATTCTGAGGGGGTCACCCGGTGACCTCAGAAACTTAGATGACCTCTCAAGGTCAAAGTATTCAATGTCGCGCCGAACAGACTTCAGAATCGCAATCAGCATGTCAAACTGCATGTGTAGACTAATTTTGATGATATGCTGAGGGGGTCACCCTGTGACCTCAGAAACTTGGATGACCTCTCAAGGTCAAAGTATTCAATGTGGCGCCGAACAAACTTCAGCATCGTAACCAGTATCTCATGCTGCATGTGTACACCAACTTTGATAACATTCTGAGGGGGTCACCCTGTGACCTCAGAAACTTGGATGACCTTTCAAGGTCAAAGTATTCAATGTGGCGCAAAACAGACTTCAGAATCAAAATCAGCATGTCAAACTGCATGTGTGGACTAATTTTGATAATATTCTGAGGGGGTCACCCTGTGACCTCAGAAACTTGGATAACCTCTGCAGGTCAAAGTATTAAATGTGGCGTCGAACGGACTTCAGCATCGTAATTAGCATGTCAAACTACATGGGTACACCAATTCTGATCAAATTATGAGGGGGTCACCCTGTGACCTCTGGTGAACTTATCAACTTTGATGACCTCTAGAGGCCAAAGTATTAAATTTGGCGCGCAACGGACTTCATCATTATAAATCGCTCGTCACACTGCATAAGTGCACGATATTAGAGCGAATTCCGAAGGAGTCCGAATGCCCTTTCGAATGTGAAGCTGGCCAAAGTATTAAATGTGGCGTTAAACAGACTGCAGAATCGTAATCAGCGTGTCAAACTACATTTGTACACTAAATTTGAGTAAATTCTAAGGGGGTCACCCGGTGACCTCATAAACTTGGATGACCTCTCAAGGTCAAAGTATTTATTGTGGCGCCGAACAGACTTCGGAATCGTAATCAGCGAGTCAAACTGCATTTGTACACCACGTTTGAGTAAATTCTGAGGGGGTCACCCTGTGACCTCAGATACTTGGATGACCTCTCAAGGTCAAAGTATTTAATGTGGCGCCGAACAGACTTCAGCATCGTAACCAGCATCTTATGCTGCATGTGTAGACCAAATTCGATGATATTCTGAGGGGGTCACCCTGTGACCTCAGAAACTTGGATGACATTTGGAGGTCAAAGTATTAAATGTGGCGTTGAACGGACTTCAGCATCGTAATCAGCATGTCAAACTGCATGGGTACACCAATTCTGATCAAATTATGAGGGGGTCACCCCGTGACCTCTGGTGAACTTATCAACTTTGATGACCTCTAGAGGTCAAAGTATTAAATTTGGCGCACAACGGACTTCACCATTGTAAGTGGCTCGTCACACTGCATTAAGTGCACGAAATTAGAGCGAATTCCGAAGGCGTCCGAATGCCCATTCGAATGGGAAGCTGGCCAAAGTAAATGTGGCGTCGAACAGACTTCAGAATCGTAATCAGCGTGTCAAACTGCATTTGTACACCAAATTTGAGTAAATTCTGAGGGGGTCACCCTGTGACCTCAGAAACTTGGATGACCTCTCAAGGTCAAAGTATTCAATGTGGCGCCGAACAGACTTCAGAATCGCAATCAGCATGTCAAACTGCATGTGTAGACTAATTTTGATGATATGCTGAGGGAGGGACCCTGTGACCTCAGAAACTTGGATGACCTCTGGAGGTCAAAGCATTAAATGTAGCGCCGAACGGACTTCAGCATCGTAATCAGCATGTCAAACTACATGGGTACACCAATTCTGAACAAATTCTGAGGGGTCACCCCGTGACCTCTGGTGAAGTTATCAACTTTGATGACCTCTAGAGGCCAAAGTATTAAGTTTGGCGCGCAACGGACTTCACCATTGTAAGTGGCTCGTCACACTGCATAAGTGTACGAATTTAGAGCGAATTCCGAAGGAGTCCGAATGCCCATTCGAATGTGACGCTGGCCAAAGTATTAAATGTGGTGCCGAACAGACTGAATAATCGTAATCAGCGTGTCAAACTGCATTTGTACACCAAATTTGAGTAAATTCTGAGGGGGTCACCCTGTGACCTCAGAAACTTGGATGACCTCTCAAGGTCAAAGTATTCAATGTGGCGCCAAACAGACTTCAGAATCGTAGTTAGCGTGTCAAACTGCATTTGTACACCACGTTTGAGTAAATTTTAAGGCCCTGTGACCTCAGAAATTTGGATGACCTCTCAAGGTCAAAGTATTCAATGTGGCGCCAAACAGACTTCAGCATCGTAACCAGCATCTCATGCTGCATGTGTACACCAACTTCGATAACATTCTGAAGGGGTCACCCTGTGCCCTCAGAAACTTGGATGACCTCTGGAGGTCAAAGCATTAAATGCGGTGCCGAACATACTTCAGCATCGTAATCAGCAGGTCAAACTACATGGGTACACCAATTCTGATCAAATTATGAGGGGTCACCCCGTGACCTCTGGTGAACTTATCAACTTTGATGACCTCTAGAGGCCAAAGTATTAAATTTGACGCGCAACGGACTTCACCATTGTAAGTGGGTCGTCACACTGCATAAGTGCACGAAATTAGAGCGAATTCCGAAGGAGTTTGAATGCCCATTCGAATGTGAAGCTGGCCAAAGTATTAAATGTGGCGCCGAACAGACTTCAAAATAGTAATCAGCGTGTACATTTGTACACCAAATTTGAGTAAATTCTGAGGGGGTCACCAAGTTACCTCATAAACTTGGATGACCTCCTCAAGGTCAAAGTATTCAATGTGGCGCCAAACAGACTAAAGAATCGTAATCAGCGTGTCAAACTGCATTTGTACACCACGTTTGAGTAAATTCTGAGGGGTCACCCTGTGACCTCATAAACTTGGATGACCTCTCAAGGTCAAAGTATTAAACGTGGCGCCGAACAGACTTTAGCATCGTAACCAGCATCTCATGCTGCATGTGTACACCAACTCTGATAACATACTGAGGGGGTCACAATGTGACCTCAGCAATTTGGATGACCTCTCAAGGTCAAAGTATTCAATGTCGCGCCGAACAGACTTCAGAATCGCAATCAGCATGTCAAACTGCATGTGTAGACTAATTTTGATGATATGCTGAGGGGGTCACCCTGTGACCTCAGAAATTTGGATGACCTCTCAAGGTCAAAGTGTTCAATGTGGCGCCGAACAGACTTCAGAATCGTAATCAGCGTGTCAAGCTACATTTGTGCACCACGTTTGAGTAAATTTTGAGGGGGTCACCCTGTGACCTCAGAAACTTTGATGACCTCTCAAGGTCAAATTATTCAATGTGGCGCCGAACAGACTTCAGAATCGCAATCAGCATGTAAACTGCATGTGTAGACTAATTTTGATGATATGCTGAAGGACCCTGTGACCTCAGAAACTTGGATGACCTCTGGAGGTCAAAGCATTAAATGTGGCGCCGAACGGACTTCAGCATCGTAATCAGCATGTCAAACTACATGGGTACACCAATTCTGATCAAATTATGTGGGGGTCACCCGTGACCTCTGGTGAAGTTATCAACTTTGATGACCTCTAGAGGCCAAAGTATTAAATTTGGCGCGCAACGGACTTCACCATCGTAAGTGGCTCGTCACATTGCATAAGTGTACGAATTAAGAGCGAATTCCGAAGGAGTCCGAATGCCCATTCGAATGTGAAGCTGGCCAAAGTATTAAATGTGGTGCCGAACAGACTGAAGAATCGTAATCAGCGTGTCAAACTGCATTTGTACACAAAATTTGAGTAAATTCTGAGGGGGTCACCCTGTGACCTCAGAAACTTGGATGACCTCTCAAGGTCAAAGTATTCAATGTGGCGATAAGCAGACTTCAGAATCGTAGTTAGCGTGTCAAACTGCATTTGTACACCATGTTTGATTAAATTTTAAGGGGGTCACCCTGTGACCTCAGAAACTTGGATGACCTCTCAAGGTCAAAGTATTCAATGTGGCGCCAAACAGACTTCAGCATCGTAACCAGCATGCAAACTGCATGTGTAGACTAATTTTGATGATATTCTGAGGGGGTCACCCTGTGACCTCAGAAACTTAGATGACCTCTCAAGGTCAAAGTATTTAATGTGACGCCGAACAGACTTCAGAATCGTAATCAGCGTTTCAAACTGCATTTGTACACCACGTTTGAGTAAATTATGAGGGGGTCACCCTGTGACCTCATTAACTTGGATGACCTCTCAAGGTCAAAGAATTCAATGTGGCGCCGAACAGACTTCAGCATCGTAACCAGCATCTCATGCTGCATGTGTACATAACTTTGATAACATTCTGAGGGGGTCACCCTGTGACCTCAGCAACTTGGATGACCTCTGAAGATCAAAGTATTCAATGTGGCGCCGAACAGACTTCAGAATCGCAATCAGCATGTCAAACTGCATTTGTAGACTAATTTTGATGATACGCTGAGGGGGTCACCCTGTGACTTCATAAACTTGGATGACCTCTCAAGGTCAAAGTATTTAATGTGGCGCCGAACATACTTCGGAATCGTAATCAGCGTGACAAACTGCATTTGTACACCACGTTTGACTAAATTCTGAGGGGGTCACCCTTTGACCTCAGATACTTGGATGACCTCTCAAGGTCAAAGTATTTAATGTGGCGCCTAACAGACTTCAGCATCGTAACCAGCATCTTATGCTGCATGTGTAGACCAATTTCGATGATATTCTGAGGGGGTCCCCCTGTGACCTCAGAAACCTGGATGACCTTTGGAGGTCAAAGTATTAAATGTGGCGCCGATCGGACTTCAGCATCGTAATCAGCATGTCAAACTACATGGGTACACCAATTCTGATCAAATTATGAGGGGGTCACCCCGTGACCTCTGGTGAACTTATCAACTTTGATGACCTCTAGAGGTCAAAGTATTAAATTTGGCACACAACGGACTTCACCATTGTAAGTGGCTCGTCACACTGCATTAAGTACACGAAATAAGAGCGAATTCCGAAGGAGTCCGAATGCCCATTCGAATGTGAAGCTGGCCAAAGTAAATGTGGCGTCGAACAGACTTCAGAATCGTAATCAGCGTGTCAAACTGCATTTGTACACCAAATTTGAGTAAATTCTGAGGGGGTCACCCTGTGACCTCAGAAACTTGGATGACCTCTCAAGGTCAAAGTATTCAATGTGGCGCCGAACAGACTTTATAATCGTAATCAGCGTGTCAAACTGCATTTGTACACCACGTTTGAGTAAATTCTGAGGGGTCACCCTGAGACCTCATAAACTTGGATGACCTCTCAAGGTCAAAGTATTCAATGTGGCGCCAAACAGACTTCAGCTTCGTAACCAGCATCTCATGCTGCATGTGTACACAAACTTTGATAACATTCTGAGGGGGTCACCCTGTGACCTCAGAAACTTGGATGACCTCTGGAGGTCAAAGTATTAAATGTGGCGCCAAACGGACTTCACCATTGTAAGTGGCTCGTTATATTGCATAAGTCAAACTACATGGGATCAAATTATGAGGGGGTCACCCTGTGACCTCTGGTGAACTTATCAACTTTGATGACCTCTAGAGGCCAAAGTATTAAATTTGACGCGCAACGGACTTCACCATTGTAAGTGGGTCGTCACACTGCATAAGTGCACGAAATTAGAGCGAATTCCGAAGGAGTTTGAATGTCCATTCGAATGTGAAGCTGGCCAAAGTATTAAATGTGGCGCCGAACAGACTTCAGAATCGTAATCAGCGTGTACATTTGTACACCAAATTTGAGTAAATTCTGAGGGGGTCACCCTCTGACCTCATAAACTTGGATGACCTCCTCAAGGTCAAAGTATTCAATGTGGCGCCAAACAGACTTAAGAATCGTAATCAGCGTGTCAAACTGCATTTGTACACCACGTTTGAGTAAATTCTGAGGGGTCACCCTGTGACCTCATAAACTTGGATGACCTCTCAAGGTCAAAGTATTAAATGTGGCGCCGAACAGACTTCAGCATCGTAGCCAGCATCTCATGCTGCATGTGTACACCAACGTTCATAACATTCAGAGGGGGTCACCCTGTGACCTCAGCAACTTGGATGACCTCTCAAGGTCAAAGTATTCAATGTCACGCCGAACAGACTTCAGAATCGCAATAAGCATGCCAAACTGCATGTGTAGACTAATTTTGATGATATGCTGAGGGGGTCACCCTGTGACCTCAGAAACTTGGATGACCTCTCAAGGTCAAAGTATTCAATGTGGCGCTGAACAAACTTCAGCATCGTAACCAGTCTCTCATGCTGCATGTGTACACCAACTTTGATAACATTCTGAGGGGGTCACCCTGTGACCTCAGAAACTTGGATGACCTTTCAAGGTCAAAGTATTCAATGTGGCGCAAAACAGACTTCAGAATCAAAATCAGCATGTCAAACTGCATGTGTAGACTAATTTTGATAATATTCTGAGGGGGTCACCCTGTGACCTCAGAAATTTGGATAACCTCTGCAGGTCAAAGTATTAAATGTGGCGTCGAACGGACTTCAGCATCGTAATTAGCATGTCAAACTACATGGGTACACCAATTCTGATCAAATTCTGAGGGGGTCACCCTGTGACCTCTGGTGAACTTATCAACTTTGATGACCTCTAGAGGCCAAAGTATTAAATTTGGCGCGCAACGGACTTCATCATTATAAATGGCTCGTCACACTGCATAAGTGCACGATATTAGAGCGAATTCCGAAGGAGTCCGAATGCCCGTTCGAATGTGAAGCTGGCCAAAGTATTAAATGTGGCGCCAAACAGACTGCAGAATCGTAATCAGCGTGTCAAACTACATTTGTACACTAAATTTGAGTAAATTCTAAGGGGGTCACCCGGTGACCTCATAAACTTGGATGACCTCTCAAGGTCAAAGTATTTATTGTGGCGCCGAACAGACTTCAGCATCGTAACCAGCATCTTATGCTGCATGTGTAGATAAAATTCGATGATATTCTGAGGGGGTCACCCTGTGACCTCAGAAACTTGGATGACATTTGGAGGTCAAAGTATTAAATGTGGCGTTGAACGGACTTCAGCATCGTAATCAGCATGTCAAACTACATGGGTACACCAATTCTGATCAAATTATGAGGGGGTCACCCCGTGACCTCTGGTGAACTTATCAACTTTGATGACCTCTAGAGGTCAAAGTATTAAATTTGGCGCACAACGGACTTCACCATTGTAAGTGGCTCGTCACACTGCATTAAGTGCACGAAATTAGAGCGAATTCCGAAGGCGTCCGAATGCCCATTCGAATGTGAAGCTGGCCAAAGTAAATGTGGCGTCGAACAGACTTCAGAATCGTAATCAGCGTGTCAAACTGCATTTGTACACCAGATTTGAGTAAATTCTGAGGGGGTCACCCTGTGACCTCAGAAACTTGGATGACCTCTCAAGGTCAAAGTATTCAATGTGGCGCCGAACAGACTTCAGAATCGCAATCAGCATGTCAAACTGCATGTGTAGACTAATTTTGATGATATGCTGAGGGAGGGACCATGTGACCTCAGAAACTTGGATGACCTCTGGAGGTCAAAGCATTAAATGTAGCGCCGAACGGACTTCAGCATCGTAATCAGCATGTCAAACTACATGGGTACACCAATTCTGATCAAATTCTGAGGGGTCACCCCGTGACCTCTGGTGAAGTTATCAACTTTGATGACCTCTAGAGGCCAAAGTATTAAACTTGGCGCGCAACGGACTTCACCATTGTAAGTGGCTCGTCACACTGCATAGGTGTACGAATTTAGAGCGAATTCCGAAGGAGTCCGAATGCCCATTCGAGTGTGACGCTGGCCAAAGTATTAAATGTGGTGCCGAACAGACTGAATAATCGTAATCAGCGTGTCAAACTGCATTTGTACACCAAATTTGAGTAAATTCTGAGGGGGTCACCCTGTGACCTCAGAAACTTGGATGACCTCTCAAGGTCAAAGTATTCAATGTGGCGCCGAACAGACTTCAGAATCGTAGTTAGCGTGTCAAACTGCATTTGTACACCACGTTTGAGTAAATTTTAAGGCCCTGTGACCTCAGAAATTTGGATGACCTCTCAAGGTCAAAGTATTCAATGTGGCGCCAAACAGACTTCAGCATCGTAACCAGCATCTCATGCTGCATGTGTACACCAACTTCGATAACATTCTGAAGGGGTCACCCTGTGCCCTCAGAAACTTGGATGACCTCTGGAGGTCAAAGCATTAAATGCGGTGCCGAACGGACTTCAGCATCGTAATCAGCAGGTCAAACTACATGGGTACACCAATTCTGATCAAATTATGAGGGGTCACCCCGTGACCTCTGGTGAACTTATCAACTTTGATGACCTCTAGAGGCCAAAGTATTAAATTTGACGCGCAACGGACTTCACCATTGTAAGTGGGTCGTCACACTGCATAAGTGCACGAAATTAGAGCGAATTCCGAAGGAGTTTGAATGCCCATTCGAATGTGAAGCTGGCCAAAGTATTAAATGTGGCGCCGAACAGACTTCAAAATAGTAATCAGCGTGTACATTTGTACACCAAATTTGAGTAAATTCTGAGGGGGTCACCAAGTTACCTCATAAACTTGGATGACCTCCTCAAGGTCAAAGTATTCAATGTGGCGCCAAACAGACTAAAGAATCGTAATCAGCGTGTCAAACTGCATTTGTACACCACGTTTGAGTAAATTCTGAGGGGTCACCCTGTGACCTCATAAACTTGGATGACCTCTCAAGGTCAAAGTATTAAACGTGGCGCCGAACAGACTTCAGCATCGTAACCAGCATCTCATTCTGCATGTGTACACCAACTTTGATAACATACTGAGGGGGTCACAATGTGACCTCAGCAAATTGGATGACCTCTCAAGGTCAAAGTATTCAATGTCGCGCCGAACAGACTTCAGAATCGCAATCAGCATGTCAAACTGCATGTGTAGACTAGTTTTGATGATATGCTGAGGGTGTCACCCTGTGACCTCAGAAACTTGGATGACCTCTCAAGGTCAAAGTATTCAATGTGGCGCCGAACAAACTTCAGCATCGTAACCAGTATCTCATGCTGCATGTGTACACCAACTTTGATAACATTCTGAGGGGGTCACCCTGTGACCTCAGAAACTTGGATGACCTCTCAAGGTCAAAGTATTCAATGTGGCGCAAAACAGACTTCAGAATCAAAATCAGCATGTCAAACTGCATGTGTAGACTAATTTTGATGATATTCTGAGGGGATCACCCTGTGACCTAAGAAACTTGGATTACCTCTGCAGGTCAAAGTATTAAATGTGGCGTCGAACGGACTTCAGCATCGTAATTAGCATGTCAAACTACATGGGTACATTAATTCTGATCAAATTCTGAGGGGGTCACCCTGTGACCTCTGGTGAACTTATCAACTTTGATGACCTCTAGAGGCCAAAGTATTAAATTTGGCGCGCAACGGACTTCATCATTATAAATGGCTCGTCACACTGCATAAGTGCACGAAATTAGAGCGAATTCCGAAGGAGTCCGAATGCCCGTTCGAATGTGAAGCTGGCCAAAGTATTAAATGTGGCGCCGAACAGACTGCAGAATCGTAATCAGCGTGTCAAACTACATTTGTACACTAAATTTGAGTAAATTCTAAGGGGGTCACCCGGTGACCTCATAAACTTGGATGACCTCTCAAGGTCAAAGTATTTATTGTGGCGCCAAACAGACTTCGGAATCGTAATCAGCGAGTCAAACTGCATTTGTACACCACGTTTGAGTAAATTCTGAGGGGGTCACCCTGTGACCTCAGATACTTGGATGACCTCTCAAGGTCAAAGTATTTAATGTGGCGCCGAACAGACTTCAGCATCGTAACCAGCATCTTATGCTGCATGTGTAGACCAAATTCGATGATATTCTGAGGGGGTCACCCTGTGACCTCAGAAACTTGGATGACATTTGGAGGTCAAAGTATTAAATGTGGCGCCGAACAGACTTCAGCATCGTAATCAGCATGTCAAACTACATGGGTACACCAATTCTGATCAAATTATGAGGGGGTCACCCCGTGACCTCTGGTGAACTTATCAACTTTGATGACCTCTAGAGGTCAAAGTATTAAATTTAGCGCACAACGGACTTCACCATTGTAAGTGGCTCGTCACACTGCATTAAGTGCACGAAATTAGAGCGAATTCCGAAGGCGTCCGAATGCCCATTCGAATGTGAAGCTGGCCAAAGTAAATGTGGCGTCGAACAGACTTCAGAATCGTAATCAGCGTGTCAAACTGCATTTGTACACCAAATTTGAGTAAATTCTGAGGGGGTCACCCTGTGACCTCAGAAACTTGGATGACCTCTCAAGGTCAAAGTATTCAATGTGGCGCCGAACAGACTTCAGAATCGCAATCAGCATGTCAAACTGCATGTGTAGACTAATTTTGATGATATGCTGAGGGAGGGACCCTGTGACCTCAGAAACTTGGATGACCTCTGGAGGTCAAATTATTCAATGTGGCGCCGAACAGACTTCAGAATCGCAATCAGCATGTCAAACTGCATGTGTAGACTAATTTTGATGATATGCTGAAGGACCCTGTGACCTCAGAAACTTGGATGACCTCTGGAGGTCAAAGCATTAAATGTGGCGCCGAACTGACTTCAGCATCGTAATCAGCATGTCAAACTACATGGGTACACCAATTCTGATCAAATTATGTGGGGGTCACCCCGTGACCTCTGGTGAAGTTATCAACTTTGATGACCTCTAGAGGCCAAAGTATTAAATTTGGCGCGCAACGGACTTCACCATCGTAAGTGGCTCGTCACATTGCATAAGTGTACGAATTAAGAGCGAATTCCGAAGGAGTCCGAATGCCCATTCGAATGTGAAGCTGGCCAAAGTATTAAATGTGGTGCCGAACAGACTGAAGAATCGTAATCAGCGTGTCAAACTGCATTTGTACACAACATTTGAGTAAATTCTGAGGGGGTCACCCTGTGACCTCAGAAACTTGGATGACCTCTCAAGGTCAAAGTATTCAATGTGGCGATGAGCAGACTTCAGAATCGTAGTTAGCGTGTCAAACTGCATTTGTACACCATGTTTGATTAAATTTTAAGGGGGTCACCCTGTGACCTCAGAAACTTGGATGACCTCTCAAGGTCAAAGTATTCAATGTGGCGCCAAACAGACTTCAGCATCGTAACCAGCATGCAAACTGCATGTGTAGACTAATTTTGATGATACCCTGTGACCTCAGAAACTTAGATGACCTCTCAAGGTCAAAGTATTTAATGTGACGTCGAACAGACTTCAGAATCGTAATCAGCGTTTCAAACTGCATTTGTACACCACGTTTGAGTAAATTATGAGGGGGTCACCCTGTGACCTCATAAACTTGGATGACCTCTCAAGGTCAAATAATTCAATGTGGCGCCGAACAGACTTCAGCATCGTAACCAGCATCTCATGCTGCATGTGTACATAACTTTGATAACATTCTGAGGGGGTCACCCTGTGACCTCAGCAACTTGGATGACCTCTGAAGATCAAAGTATTCAATGTGGCGCCGAACAGACTTCAGAATCGCAATCAGCATGTCAAACTGCATTTGTAGACTAATTTTGATGATAAGCTGAGGGGGTCACCCTGTGACTTCATAAACTTGGATGACCTCTCAAGGTCAAAGTATTTAATGTGGCGCCGAACATACTTCGGAATCGTAATCAGCGTGTCAAACTGCATTTGTACACCACGTTTGAGTAAATTCTGAGGGGGTCACCCTTTGACCTCAGATACTTGGATGACCTCTCAAGGTCAAAGTATTTAATGTGGCGCCTAACAGACTTCAGCATCGTAACCAGCATCTTATGCTGCATGTGTAGACCAATTTCGATGATATTCTGAGGGGGTCCCCCTGTGACCTCAGAAACCTGGATGACCTTTGGAGGTCAAAGTATTAAATGTGGCGCCGATCGGACTTCAGCATCGTAATCAGCATGTCAAACTACATGGGTACACCAATTCTGATCAAATTATGAGGGGGTCACCCCGTGACATCTGGTGAACTTATCAACTTTGATGACCTCTAGAGGTCAAAGTATTAAATTTGGCGCACAACGGACTTCACCATTGTAAGTGGCTCGTCACACTGCATTAAGTACACGAAATAAGAGCGAATTCCGAAGGAGTCCGAATGCCCATTCGAATGTGAAGCTGGCCAAAGCATTAAATGTGGTGCCGAACAGACTGAAGAATCGTAATCAGCGTGTCAAACTGCATTTGTACACCAAATTTGAGTAAATTCTGAGGGGGTCACCCTGTGACCTCAGAAACTTGGATGACCTCTCAAGGTCAAAGTATTCAATGTGGCGCCGAACAGACTTCAGAATCGTAGTTAGCGTGTCAAACTGCATTTGTACACCACGTTTGAGTAAATTTTAAGGCCCTGTGACCTCAGAAATTTGGATGACCTCTCAAGGTCAAAGTATTCAATGTGGCGCCAAACAGACTTCAGCATCGTAACCAGCATCTCATGCTGCATGTGTACACCAACTTCGATAACATTCTGAAGGGGTCACCCTGTGCCCTCAGAAACTTGGATGACCTCTGGAGGTCAAAGCATTAAATGCGGTGCCGAACGGACTTCAGCATCGTAATCAGCAGGTCAAACTACATGGGTACACCAATTCTGATCAAATTATGAGGGGTCACCCCGTGACCTCTGGTGAACTTATCAACTTCGATGACCTCTAGAGGCCAAAGTATTAAATTTGACGCGCAACGGACTTCACCATTGTAAGTGGGTCGTCACACTGCATAAGTGCACGAAATTAGAGCGAATTCCGAAGGAGTTTGAATGCCCATTCGAATGTGAAGCTGGCCAAAGTATTAAATGTGGCGCCGAACAGACTTCAAAATAGTAATCAACGTGTACATTTGTACACCAAATTTGAGTAAATTCTGAGGGGGTCACCCTGTTACCTCATAAACTTGGATGACCTCCTCAAGGTCAAAGTATTCAATGTGGCGCCAAACAGACTTAAGAATCGTAATCAGCGTGTCAAACTGCATTTGTACACCACGTTTGAGTAAATTCTGAGGGGTCACCCTGTGACCTCATAAACTTGGATGACCTCTCAAGGTCAAAGTATTAAACGTGGCGCCGAACAGACTTCAGCATCGTAACCAGCATCTCATGCTGCATGTGTACACCAACTTTGATAACATACTGAGGGGGTCACAATGTGACCTCAGCAAATTGGATGACCTCTCAAGGTCAAAGTATTCAATGTCGCGCCGAACAGACTTCAGAATCGCAATCAGCATGTCAAACTGCATGTGTAGACTAATTTTGATGATATGCTGAGGGGGTCACCCTGTGACCTCAGAAACTTGGATGACCTCTCAAGGTCAAAGTGTTCAATGTGGCGCCCAACAGACTTCAGAATCGTAATCAGCGTGTCAAGCTACATTTGTGCACCACGTTTGAGTAAATTCTGAGGGGGTCACCCTGTGACCTCAGAAACTTTGATGACCTCTCAAGGTCAAATTATTCAATGTGGCGCCGAACAGACTTCAGAATCGCAATCAGCATGTCAAACTGCATGTGTAGACTAATTTTGATGATATGCTGAGGGACCCTGTGACCTCAGAAACTTGGATGACCTCTGGAGGTCAAAGCATTAAATTTGGCGCGCAACGGACTTCACCATCGTAAGTGGCTCGTCACATTGCATAAGCGTACGAATTAAGAGCGAATTCCGAAGGAGTCCGAATGCCCATTCGAATGTGAAGCTGGCCAAAGTATTAAATGTGGTGCCGAACAGACTGAAGAATCGTAATCAGCGTGTCAAACTGCATTTGTACACAAAATTTGAGTAAATTCTGAGGGGGTCACCCTGTGACCTCAGAAACTTGGATGACCTCTCAAGGTCAAAGTATTCAATGTGGCGATGAGCAGACTTCAGAATCGTAGTTAGCGTGTCAAACTGCATTTGTACACCATGTTTGATTAAATTTTAAGGGGGTCACCCTGTGACCTCAGAAACTTGGATGACCTCTCAAGGTCAAAGTATTCAATGTGGCTCCAAACAGACTTCAGCATCGTAACCAGCATGCAAACTGCATGTGTAGACTAATTTTGATGATATTCTGAGGGGGTCACCCTGTGACCTCAGAAACTTAGATGACCTCTCAAGGTCAAAGTATTCAATGTGACGCCGAACAGACTTCAGAATCGTAATCAGCGTTTCAAACTGCATGTGTACACCACGTTTGAGTAAATTATGAGGGGGTCACCCTGTGACCTCATAAACTTGGATGACCTCTCAAGTTCAAAGAATTCAATGTGGCGCCGAACAGACTTCAGCATCGTAACCAGCATCTCATGCTGCATGTGTACATAACTTTGATAACATTCTGAGGGGGTCACCCTGTGACCTCAGCAACTTGGATGACCTCTGAAGATCAAAGTATTCAATGTGGCGCCGAACAGACTTCAGAATCGCAATCAGCATGTCAAACTGCATTTGTAGACTAATTTTGATGATACGCTGAGGGGGTCACCCTGTGACTTCATAAACTTGGATGACCTCTCAAGGTCAAAGTATTTAATGTGGCGCCGAACATACTTCGGAATCGTAATCAGCGTGTCAAACTGCATTTGTACACCACGTTTGAGTAAATTCTGAGGGGGTCACCCTTTGACCTCAGATACTTGGATGACCTCTCAAGGTCAAAATATTTAATGTGGCGCCGAACAGACTTCAGCATCGTAACCAGCATCTTATGCTGCATGTGTAGACCAATTTCGATGATATTCTGAGGGGGTCCCCCTGTGACCTCAGAAACCTGGATGACCTTTCGAGGTCAAAGTATTAAATGTGGCGCCGATCGGACTTCAGCATCGTAATCAGCATGTCAAACTACATGGGTACACCAATTCTGATCAAATTATGAGGGGGTCACCCCGTGACCTCTGGTGAACTTATCCACTTTGATGACCTCTAGAGGTCAAAGTATTAAATTTGGCGCACAACGGACTTCACCATTGTAAGTGGCTCGTCACACTGCATTAAGTACACGAAATTAGAGCGAATTCCGAAGGAGTCCGAATGCCCATTCGAATGTGAAGCTGGCCAAAGTAAATGTGGCGTCGAACAGACTTCAGAATCGTAATCAGCGTGTCAAACTGCATTTGTACACCAAATTTGAGTAAATTCTGAGGGGGTCACCCTGTGACCTCAGAAACTTGGATGACCTCTCAAGGTCAAAGTATTCAATGTGGCGCCGAACAGACTTTATAATCGTAATCAGCGTGTCAAACTGCATTTGTACACCACGTTTGAGTAAATTCTGAGGGGGTCACCCTGAGACCTCATAAACTTGGATGACCTCTCAAGGTCAAAGTATTCAATGCACAGCCGGCTGGCGCCCCACGAACAACGGCAGCGACTCGTCACTGTCGCCGTCCGATGCCGCCTCGTCACTGTCGCCGTCCGACGCCGCCTCGTACCGTGGTCGTAAGCTGCGGACGAGCCACGGCACTCCGTCCACTTCTAGGACCTGCTGCGAGACCACGCCTGTCACAGTCCCGCGTCGCGACGTCTCGGTGCAGCGAGTGCCGCGGCGCCGCATCCATACCCGATCACCGACCCGGAACCGCGCGCCGTCGGGCGGGGGCGCCGGTGGATGCTGAGGTTCGCCGTCCTCGTGGGCGTGGCCTCCCACTTGCGCTGGCCGGACACAGTCTCTCACTGCGTAGCGGTAGATTCCCGCCGCGGGCGCAGTCTCCGCCGTCAGACCCTCGCGAGGCGTGATGTTATACAGGTGGACGGCTTCCGTCACCGGGCACCGCCTCCTCGCTGCTATCACCTTTATCGTTCTGTGGCAGCGTTCCACTACGCCGTTGCCGCCCGGCTCATGCGCGGCGCGGAAACGCAGCGTGATCCCCCACCGCGCCGCGAACGAGGCGAGTCGTCGGCCCCGGAACACGGTATCGTTGTCCGTTAGGATCTCGGCCGGTGCGCCGCGCTCTAGGAACACCTGCTCCAGCTGGCCAACGACCTCAGTCGCGTCGGCACGGCCCAGCGGGCGCCAGACGGTGAACCGCGACGGTCCGCAGTCAATGACTGAGAGATAGTTCCGCCCCTGATGATGGGTTACGTCCATCGCGACGCGCTCCCAGGTTGCCGCCACACCCAGCGAGCCGTGCCGCCACCGCACTGGCGCCGGGTCGATCGCGCGGCAGACATCACACCTCTCCACGACCGCACGCACCAGCGCTCTGGCAACGTCACGGGACACATCACGTCGCGCGAAGAATAGCGTCCGGCGGACGCCAGGATGACCCGCTCGCTCGTGCACAGACTCGACCGACGACTGAAGAGCCACATCAGGACCGGTGACGGCCTGTGACACGCCGGCGCCGGCCACCGCCCCGTTGCGGGCAGCCGACCTCACGGCTTCATCGTCGGCTCCCCCCGCGTCTTCATCGTCGGCTCCCCTCGAGTCACGCAGCCACACCTTCGGCACTCGCGTCAGCGCATCGGCGAGGTTTTCCGCAGAGCGAACCAGCGTGATGGTTATCTTGAGCTGCAGTTCCTCGGCCAGCTGCCGAACGAGATCGACGCGACGCCTGATGAGCATCTCGCCGGCCGCTCGCGTCCGCAGACGGGCGCGGCCGCTCAGCGCGTCATCGACCCAGCGATGCACTGCAGCCGAGTCTGTTCGCAAGTCGATATCACTCACTCCCCAGGCCACGGCCAGGTTCACCCCGCGCACAGCGGCATCCAGCTCCGCCATGTTGATGTGGGTTGCTGCGGCGTCGCTGGGCCGAAGCCAGCAGGCGTCCTCCATCACACCGCCGCCCGGCGTCTCTATGACGACGCCAGCCGCGATCGAGCTGGCATCCGTCCAGACGGTCGCCCGGTCCCCGATCCAGCACCACTGGCCGCGTGCTGGGTCCGCGGCCGACAGCCGGGCGTGCACGTGCGAGATCTGGTCCCGCAGTGTCGCGTCAGCCGTCACGTCGTCCCAGCCGCGCGTGACTGCATTGGCACGCCGCTTCAGCCAGGCGGCGGCGGGCCGCAGCCAGCCGCAGACGGGGAGGTGGGCCACCAGCCTGCCGCACCAGGCGAACACCGCACGGCGCGTCACGCGGTCCGGCGGCCCGGGGACGGCGCTGTCTCGACACCACTGCAGCTCACCCGCCACGCGCTGAACGTGAAGCCCGAGCATCCGAGCACCGTCTCCTGCGCGCGCCGGCGGTTTGCAGTCGAGCCCGAAGCGACCAAAGTGCTCCACTACACGTTCAGCACTGAGTACGTCCTCGTCCACCAGCAGGTCGTCTACGTAGGGACAGACTGCCCGCTGCACGTCCGCGTCCTGCGCCATGACGATCTTCACCACGGCCTTCATCACCGCTGGCGCCACGTTGAGACCAAATCCAAGTCGGGTCAGGCAGAACCGCTGACCGCGAATGATAACCGTCTGATACGGCCACAAGGCTCGGTCGAGACGAAGCTGGAGGTACGCCCGACGCAGGTCCACGACGGCCACACGACGACCGTGGCGGCGCCACTTCCGCAAACGGTCGGCGCACACGTCCGCGTCGGCAGTGTACGCGGCGACGTGTCCGTTCAATTCTCGCATGTCCAGCACCGGGCGCACCCTTTTGGCCTGAGGAACGGCCATCAGGGGCACGAGACCGCGCGGAGGGCCGTCCTCCTCCTCGTCATATGGCCGCAGCCAGCCGTTCGTCAGCCACATCTCGAGCTCCTCATCGTACTCCTGACGCACTGAGGAGGGCACCCGGTACTCGGCCACGCGGTTTGTCAAACAGTCCGGCCCAACGCCGTCCGCCCACTTCCAGGCCACTGTCCAAGATCGCGTGCCGCCGTCGAACCTCGCCGTGAAGTCCTTGGCGTCGACCGTCAGCTCCGAGGTCTCGCCCGTTCCAGCCACTGGCGCGGCATCCCGCCGATCTGCCGCCGTGCCGGCGGCGGCCAGGCGCGCCGCGGCCTGCTCGGCGCCGCCCGGCCGCGCCTCCGCTCCTCCGGTCGTCGTGCCGGCGGCGGCCAGGCGCGCCGCGGCCTGCTCGGTGCCGCCCGGCCGCGCCTCCGCTCCTCCGGCTGTCGTGCCGGCGGCGGCCAGGCGCGCCGCGGCCTGCTCGGTGCCGCCCGGTCGCGACTCCGCTCCGCCGGCCGCCGGTAGGCGCGCCAGTGCTCCGCCGGCGAACGCCTCGATCCTCACGTCCGTCGGCCCTCGCACGCTCACCCCACCGAGGGCTGTGACGCCAGACATTCCGAGAATCATGTCCACGCCCATTGGCCGCGACGCCACCACGAGCACCGACAGGACCTTCTCACGGCCAGCGCTGCCAACCGTCACTCGGCCCACGCCCAGCCCTGGAACAGCGTCACCGCTCATGGTCGTCACCACCACTTTCTGCCGGTCCCATTGTCCACACGCGTCCACGAAGGCGAGGTTGTGCGTGCATCCCGTGTCGATGAGCACGTCACAGGGTCGTCCGTTCAGCAGCAGTCGAACCACCGGCAGCGCTCCCCTCACTGCGCGGGAAACGGCGCTGGCGCTGACGCACCGTTTCCCGCGCCGTTTCCCTCCGGGCAGCTGGCCGCCAGGTGACCCACCTGACCGCACGTCCAGCACCGGCGCGGACGCGGGCGCCTCGGGGCGCGCGCCCCCGCCCCCGCCGGGCCCAGCATTCCGGCGCGGCTTCCCTCTCCGCCGCGTGGCGGCGCTGCCGTCGCCGCCGCCGCCGCCGCGACGCGGTCGTCACTCAGGACGGCGCGCGCACGAGCAACGACACTTGGGAGGTCCAGAGCCTCGGCGCGCGAACCTGCCCGGATCACTTGCCTCACGGAGTCCGGTAGACCATTCACGAACGCACAGGACAGAACGCGGTCAGGCACGCCACCAAACGGCTCCGCCAGCCGTCGCAGGTCCGCCAAGTAGACGTCGGCAGACTCTCCCGCCTGAAGACGACGGCCGACGAAGGCGTCATAGGCGGCGAGACTGTCTAAGGCGAACGCCGCGAAGAGAGCGGACTGCACCGCTTCCAGAGAGCCGCGGTCCGCGGTCGACAGCTGCGCCCACACCGAGAAGGCTCCACCGGTGAGGCGCAGGGGAAGCACCTCGCTGAGGTCTGCGCCACGATGCTTGCACAGCAGCTCCGCGCGCGTCCACCACTCCACCACATCGCCGCTGCCATCATACTCGGCGATGACACGCACGTCGAGTCCACGAGTACTAGCAGTCGAGTCTCCACTCGCACTGCTCGCCGACACTTCGTCTCCAGGCATATTGATGCCGAAATAGCTTGTATTAGAAGCGCGCGCAAAACGAACGTCCAAACGCCCCGAGCCCCACCAGTCAAGAGAGCGGGAAGCATGGCTGCCGCCGGTAGCCCCGCCCCGTACAGCCTCTGTCCTATACAGCCTCCGACAAGGTACAGTCTCGGCGGGCGGTCAGTACACACGGGGCGGGCGGCCAACAAACGCGGCACAGCATGCACGATGCACGATGCACGACACACGACACAATTGTTGCGGAAGGATTGCTGTTGCCAGTATTTGTTAGTGGTAGTCAAAAAAACTACTTCAGAGTCTCTAGTAGTCTCTTCAGAAAGTAAAAGTAAAAATTAAACAATATGAAATTGCTGGTAACTTGCTTCTTTAATACTGTACTAGAACATAAACCTGTAAAAATGAAAATAATAATTGAGACGACTCATCGCCCTCACAGCAGTCAGAACATACATACAAGTGATTTTAGAACAGAACAGCCATGTCGAAATTCTGCAACAGAAAGTACATTTCTCAACACTTCACACCCAGTTATTTTAGCAATGTGCAAACGGATAGTAAGGATATTTATACATCCAAGCAAAACCGACTCCTAATAAAACAAAAACTACACCATCACACACATCTTGCTGACAGTTTCCGTTAAAGTTTTCCTATTAAATCAGCCTCTTTCGGTTAACAGAATAAGCTGAATAAGAGGCATCTGTTAGCCCTGAAAACCAGTCTGAAACTCTCCCAACCTACCGCGACGATGAAGTAGCGCATTGTCACACGCGCGTCGTAGACGTAACAATCGGCCAAACTAGCGTTAAAGCACTGCAACCTGTGTCAACAGTCCTCTAATCCACTGCCTTGCCTGAACACAAAAAGTGTGCATCACACTACACAGTAACTAATAAGAGATGTAGAAGTGGTCTAAACTTACCACTACACACAAGCACGACGATGTTGGCACCCTACAAGCGCAGGCCGACGAGCAGAAAACCGAAAACCAATGACGTCACTTTGCTACCAAAACCTTCCCATAACCCTCCCTATGGCGCAGCATATATGGCGCAGCAAATCTTCGTCCCGCATTTCTTCGACGGGCATTTCTTCGTCCGCAAATCTTCGTCTCCGCATTTCTTCGTCGCGCGTTTCTTCGTCTCGCATTTCTTCGTATCCGCAAATATTCGTCTTGCATTTCTTCGTATCCACAAATATTCGTCTACGCAATTATTCGTATCGCAAGTCTTCGTCTACGCAAATCTTCGTCCGCAAATCTTCGTCCGCAATTCTTCGTCCGCAAATCTTCGTCCGCAAATCTTCGTCCGCAATTCTTCGTCCGCAAATCTTCGTCCGCAATTCTTCGTCCGCAAATATTCGTCCGCAAATATTCGTCCGCAATTCTTCGTCCGCAAATCTTCGTCCGCAATTCTTCGTCCGCAAATCTTCGTCCGCAATTCTTCGTCCACAAATCTTCGCCCGCAAATATTCGTCCGCAATTCTTCGTCCGCAAATATTCGTGCCTACTCTACGAAGATTTGCGTAATTATGAGCGCTTCCGTGGCCACGCTTTTGAGAAGCTCATATCTCTGCAACCGCACGTCCGATTGACAAGCGGACTTCTTTGCTGAGCAGCCCCATCTAACCTACCTGTTTGAGACCAGTGGCGACTCATGTGGGTGACTACCACTGCGCGTGGCGCGTGCCGCGTGAGGAGTGTTGAAAAGTATTTTCTCGCAATAACTCTGCAACGGCTGGGCAGATTATGTGCAAATTTCGTGTGTGGTTAGGTACCCCTCAGCCGCCACTTTCACACAACTCAGGGGTGGAGTGGCTATGCACGTGCGCACGTGCACACCCCTATTCTATATCTCAGGAACGGCTGAGCCGATTGTGTTCAAATTTGGTGTGTGGTTAGGGACCTCTCATCCGCCAGTTTCCCACACGTCAGGGGTGGGTGCCTCTGCACGTGCGCACGTGCACAACCCTATTCTGTATCTCAGGAACGACTGAGCCGATTGTGTTCGAATTTGGTGCGTGGTTACTACAGACTGGTTATTGATTCACCGTTTTTGGAAGGATTTAATCACGATTCATTTTGGAATATGAATGATTCAGTCACCGTTTGATTCATGTATAACCATTTTGAGAAATTATTACGATTCAAAGAATCAAAACAATTTTTTCTTCTCAAGATTTTAGCCCCCAAAAATGACCGAAAAGTGAAGGGGCCATGCCTCCCCCCCGACCCCCTGTTCCTACGCCTATGCCAATACCACATGGCGTGCAAGTCTTGAGCCGGGTGCCAAATTGACTGCCCCGCTTCGGCCGGCAGAATCCGCTGCGCTCGGACGGTCCAGCGCCACGGTGCTGACTGGGTCACCCCGCCCGGTTACAGCCTGCCGACATGCCGACGTCAGATCGATGTCAGGGTGCCGTTGGCGGTAACCAGACACAAAGTCAAAAGTCAAAAAGTCAAAGGACAAAAAGTCAAATAGGCTAAAAGTCAAACGCAAAAAGTCAAACGAGCAAAAAGTCAAATGGGATAAAAGTCAAATGCAAAAAGTCAAAACACCAAAAAGCCAAAAAGACAAAAAGTAAAATGCAAAGTCAAAAGGATAAAAGTCAAATGCAAAAAGTCAAAGGGGCAAAAAGTCATAATGGATAAAAGTAAAAAAGGCAAAAATTAAAATGCAAAAAGTCAAAAAGTCAAATGCAAAAAGTCAAAAAGTCAAAAAGTCAAATGCAAAACTGCGGACGAATATTTGCGGACGAAGATTTGCGGACGAAGATTTGCGGACGAAGATTTGCGGACTAAGATTTGCGGACGAAGATTTGCGGACGAAGATTTGCGGCGGACGATGATTTGCGGACGAAGATTTGCGGACGAAGATTTGCGGACGAAGATTTGCGGACGAAGACTTGCGGACGAAGATTTGCGTAGACGAATATTTGCGTATACGAATATTTACGATACGAAGATTTGCGTATACGAAGTTTCGCGGATACGAAGAAATGCGAGACGATGATTTGCCGATACGAAGAAATGCGAGACGAAGAAACGCGCGACGAAGAAATGCGCTACGAAGAAACGCTCGACGAAGATTTGCGGACGAAGAAATGCGCTACGAAGAAATACTGGACGAAGAATTGTCCGGACACCAAGTCATCAGCCCCTGCCCGAGCGTATGGCAAAACACAGGTAAACAACGCAGTTTAACAAACGTCCCTCCAGCACCAGAAATGTCTCATAATATTACTGCCATATGAGCGTTGTTCGGACACACGCTAGCGGCCGCTAGTAGCGCTAGTAGCGCTTTCGCTCTCCATGGCAACCAGGCGTCAGCCAATGAAAAGCCAGAATGGGAATACGTCATGATAGGAACCGTGGACCCTGCGGAGAGGCTATTTCTGCTAGTGGAAAATCGCAGAAGCGGCGAAAGCGCTAGCGGATGTGTTTCAATAGTGGCGCATGAGACAAATCAAACTGAAATGAAAACAAACAGATGTGATGTGCCCCTGAAGCAGTCTGGAAGTGCTTCTGTGAGTTCTATCTGTTTCCTGCTGCGTCTGTTTCCGTGACGTAATTGTGACGTCAGCTAGCGAAAAGCGCTAGTAGCGTGTGCCGAACAGCGCTCAGGCTTGATTCAAACCTCCGACCTACCTGTTAGTTATAGTTATCAAGGTACTTTAATAGTTTAATAGATAGTTATCTTGGCCTGAGCCCCACCGTTACCGGGCCATGACACCCCCTGGATTGTGAGGATTGTGAAGAAGTTGGGAGTCAGTCTTCATCAACAGGCGAAGGTATGGAAACATTCGTCAAGAAGTTAGAAGACAACGTGGGTTGCTGAAATAAGCACTTGAGCCTGGCAGAAGGGCTGTTTTAACTGTTTTAACCAAGGAGACTGGAGGGCTCACTATTGCATTTAAAACTTATTAACTGCTATCACATTCAGCATGAACATACTGCAAGCAGATTAACGAGTAGCTCCTGGACACGCTCCTGTCACGGCTACTATATGATGCTGTGATGGATCATATATAGTATAGAGTAATATTGATATGGTACTTGCAAAACACAAGATACAAATGAAAAACATTGTTCCCCAGGATGCATCCAATCACAATTTGAATGAGTGCTACAACCCACATTTTGCAGGCATGAGGCTTTTCATACTCTCATATGCAATAATGTTCATGGGCGCCACACATTAGTCCAGGCATGGCCACAAGCATAATGTAGGTAACAACAATTACTACTCCCCTCTCACCA
This sequence comes from Chirona hameri, assembly GCA_036785665.1. NCBI lineage: Eukaryota > Metazoa > Arthropoda > Thecostraca > Balanomorpha > Balanidae > Chirona > Chirona hameri. The sequence continues at coordinate 107,908 of JAXIVJ010000445.1, read as the reverse complement.
TTACTAGCAGCCTCCTCACTCTGCCCACCATCTCATTCACCCATTCATCAAACGAGGTTACAGTTAAGCCGCATAAGTTACAATCACAACGCTGATACAATACACAGTATCCACGTGACATTGTGTACCTTTCAAAGAAATCTGCTATTATTTGAAATATAGTATACAGTTTTCAGTTTACACATACCCTATAAATATAACTATTAGATGATACTTATAATATTTCTGTTTTCTATAACAGAATATTGGAAAAATATATACAGAGTCTATATATCACATGCCATACATTGCTGCTCTAACATGCTACCCAATCTATTAAATGCTTCCATATTGAAGTGTTTCATAACCTGGGCTTCCCCATCGCCTAGTGTACACTGCATCACTTTCAATTGGTGTGAGTATGATTCTTTCAGAAAGTATAGACCATCCACCATCCCTTGACCAACGTATATTTTGCCCTTTTCCAGTCCTAGGTCCCACTGATGTAAGTCATACCCATACATATAATTCATTTGAGAATATTTGAACTAACTGTAAATACTATTGCCTCCCTGTCCCTGGTACTGTATCAGATACCTCAGCTGCTTCATACCCTGGCAAGTTTACCATCATCCATATAAATGCCAGTCCTTGCTTTCAGATGATAAATTTGCTGAATTTGAAGTGCTTTTGTTTAGAACTAAAGTTAGATGGTCAATAATATGTGTCTCAGAGACATGGCTATGCAAAGAAATGGAAAAGAAAAGACACATAAATGGTTACTCTTGATATTTTGATAGCAGAACCGATGGTACTGGGGGTTGGGTTGCAATTTATCTGAATAATGATGTTGTCAGAGAAACAACAATTGCCCAAAGTGTTCAGGTGTACAGAATCACTACTTATTGAATGCCAGTTAAGAAACAATTTATCTATCCTAGTGTGCCAAATATATAAACCCCCTAACCTTAGTAATAACAGTTTCATTGAAGAACTAGGGAATGCCATAGATATTATTCAAATAAGGAATACACTTGCCTTCATCTGTGGAGATTTCAATCTTGATTTCCAAAGGGGTGCAGCATTGGATTTTTTCAATTTATTAGCATCATCAAGTTTTCTTCCATTAGTTTCTAAATCCACAAGGACACTTGTTACTCACTCATTGATAACATCTTTTGCAATAACTTAACCCTTGTTAACAAATCTGGAATAATACTTGATGATACAGGTGACCATTTCCCAACATTTACTACACTAGACTTTGCAGTCAGTCCAAAAGGAAACAAGAGGGAAATTTAATGTCAATTTGATTATCACAAAATACAAAATTTAACTGAACATATAAAGAAATAATTGGAAAGCTTTGAAGCCATCACTGATCCTGATACTGCTGGTGAAATCATCATCAATGCATATACAAGTGGTATAGATAAATTCAGCTTCAAATATAGCCCAAATCGTACAAATACTCCAATAAAACCCTGGATATCACCATCTATCCTGGCATCTATAGACAACAGATGCAAACTCTTTAACGTAAAACAAAAGAACCCCACACAAGAAAATATAAACAAATATGTTAAATACAGAAATATCCTAAACACCTTGATTCGGGGTGCCAAGTGCAAATATATACAGGATGAGCTTGAGGCGAATAAGGATGATGCAAAACAAATGTGGAAAATTCTCATCACTCATACTACTGGAAAATCATATCAGAATACATTTCCAAATTACTTTAAAAACAATGAAGACAAACATGTTGAGGATAATTTAGAAATTGCATAGGAATGTAATGCCTTCTTCAGCTCAGTTGGGAAAACCCTGCAACAAAACATGAAAGGGTGTCCTGAGGAGGCTCTTGAGTTCCTTGGAGACCCTTGCAAAGACACAACAAATCATTTGCAACATACTAATAATGATGAACTTATATCTATAATTAAAAACATGCAAAATGTGGGACATGGAGTGGATAAAATTAATGCAAGAATCTTTAAGTTAACATTTATGGCAATCATAGACAAGCTTGTCCACTTTATAAATATCTGTCTTGACCAGGGGAAGTTTCCAAGCAGGCTCAAAATTGCTGTCATAAAACCTATTTATAAATCAGGCGATAGAACACAAATTAACAATTATAGACCAATCAGTATCCTTCCATATATATCAAAATTCTAGAGAAAGTGATCCATGTCCGCGTCATGGAACATGTCTCCAACAATAGCATAATTTGTCCCAACCAATTTGGATTTAGGAAGGGATACTCAACATACATCCCGACAGGCACCCCAGGCATACAACAGGCGACAGGCATACAACAGGCACCCCGCAAGAAGTGCTCAAAATTTTGAACTCTCTCGATCCCAATAAATCCTGTGGCCCTGATCAGCTTCCGGCAAAAATCATCAAACTTTCAGCCATAATTATAGCGGAACCTCTCTCAGCCCTATTTAACAAGTCACTTCAACTAGGCATCTTCCCAGAAATTTGGGAAGAAGCTAACATACACCCGATTTTCAAAAAGAAAGGTTCACCCTCAGACCCGACAAATTATCGTCCCATTTCACTTCTTTCCATTCTGTCCAAAGTGCTGGAAAAAATTGTATTTCGAAACATTTACGACCATATCACAGAACACCAACTACTAACTGACAAACAGAGTGGGTACCGGCCAAAACATAGCACGCAACTTCAGCTCACATACCTCTCTCACAATTTATACAATGCACTCGATATAGGAAAGGATATTTTGACAAAATTTGGCATTTCGGACTTATATACAAATGTGAAAAAGAATTCGGCATAACTGGGACCGTTCTAACTTGGATCAAATCGTATCTTACCAATCGTAAACACCGCGTCAAAATGTCTTCCTCATTCTGTTCCTTCCAAACAATCAACGCTGGCTGCCCTCAAGGTTCTGTGCTCGGTCCCCTACTGGCTCTCTTATACCTAAATGAACTCTCATACATCACGACCAATGACATTCAATTTTTCGCGGATGATACCTCTTTGCACGCCTCTCATATGCCTTCCAACATAAGCGACGTCCAACTATCTCTCCAAAACGACCTTAACAAAATTCACCAGTACGGCCAACAATGGATTATAACGTTTAACCCCGCAAAAACCATCCAACTAACATTCTCCAACTCAAACACACCAACAGTACCGAAACTAAATTTTGCCGACCAACCTGTCCCAACGTCCCATTCTCATAAACATCTCGGAGTAACCTTTTCCCAAGATTTGCGTTTCCATGAACATATCAATAACATAATCCTGAAAGTAAATAAATCCCTGAGTCCCATCTACCCCATAGCTAAACTGTTGCCAAGACCAACTCTTGAACTCATCTATCACATCTACATACGACCATATTTCGATTACGGTGACATCATTTATGACGGCAATATCACAGTGACTGACTCTCTAAGACTTGAACGACTTCAGAACAGGATAGCACGACTTGGGACTGGGACGCTACGCAGGACATCGACTGACAAACTGAGACAAGAACTAGGTTGGGACTTACTCCAAACTAGGCGGGCCATTCACAAACTCACTATGTACTTCACTCTTCGACACCCACAGTCACAGCTCCCAACTTACATAACATCTATTCTCCCTAACACGCGACAACAAGACACTGGCAGAGCGCTCCGAAATGCCAACACACAATCACTGCCCAGGAACCGTATCACACAATATCAACGCTCATATGTACCGGCTACCACAAGATTATGGAATGCTCTCCCTGATCCCATTCGCAATGAAATATCCACCAAATCATTCAAAAAAGCAGTCGTACGACACCTGGGAACCCCACCCCCACCGACCTACTTTTCCCTCGGCAGCAAATCGGGAAATAGACTCCACACTAGGTTAAGGGTTGGGCTCTCCACTTTAAATGCGCACCTATATCCTTTCCAACTTTCAGACACCCCTGTTTCAATGCGGCTTAACCAATGAAACTGTGCAACATTTCATCGTCAATTGTCACCTTTACCAAAATTCTCGTGAACATCTAATCGCGTCCCTTTCCGTAGATCTCAACATTGACTTTGTTCCATCCATCCCTCTGAGCTAATAAACTCACTATTGAACGGATCACATCTCCCGAGCGGTGGCGACCACGTGGTTGCCCATCACTTTCAAACTTTCTTGCTTCGATGCGGAAGATTCACGTAATGCGGTATTCGAGTTTGCATGGCGGGTGATGTGGGGTGGGTGCGGGGACGGCGGTGGCGGCTGTTGCTGCGGGGCGTCGCATGTGGTGCGTGGCGGGATCCGATTCGGGCTGTATTTGTATTCGTTTTGGATGTCGAGAGGTGTCGAGATTTAAGCGGTTTCCGCTTTTGCACCGATCGACAGTTAATATCAACTGTAACGTGTGTGTGTTTATTGAATAAATATATTTCAACTCAACTCAACTCAATACATGCCCTTGCTCATATTGCAAGATAAAGTAATCAGGGGGTTTGAATCAAACAAAATGAACTGTGGTATCTACCTAGACTTAAAAAAGGCATTTGATACTGTCATCATCATTACTTTATGCTGATGATACAGCCCTTTTATTTGAGGCTGATTCCATTTCTGAATTGCAAAATAACTTAGATACAGAACTACCAAAGGTATACAAATGGCTGCAAGCAAACAAGCTGTCCATAAACAACAATAAAACATTCTATCAAATATACAATAAATCCAAAATAAATGTTGACATCAATGTAATATTAAATGGTATAAATATAGGACATACAGAAACTGTGAGGTATCTTGGTGTATATATATAGACGAAGAACTCAAGTGGGAGAGTCACATTATGTATATTTCAAGTATAATAAGTCGTAATATAGGGATTATAAGTCGCTCTAGATATTTCCTGGGTCAGAAACACCGATTTCTGTTGTATAATGCATTAGTTCTGCCTTATCTTAATTACTGCTGTCTGTTATGGGGAAACGCACCGAAATCACACCTTAACAAATTGCTTATCCTACAGAAAAAGATAGTCAGGATTGTTGATAATCAAGCAAGACTAGCCCACACAAACCCAATATATGTAAAGCTCAAAATTCTTAAAGTAAAGGACATTGCCAGACAGCAAGCTATAGTCGTGCTTTATAATGTTGCATCTGGAAGTGCCCCACCAGTAATAGCCTCACTTTTCGAATTCACTCAGACCAGTCACAGAGCTTCAAGAGTAGCACGACATTTTGAAGAAATATTCACTCGAAAATTATACCGGACACGTACCATAGCATGGATAGGACCACGTTTATGGAATTCAATTGTTGCCCCCAGATTCCCCCATATCAACTCAATACCATCTACTAAAAAAACAAATAAAAGAAATCACTCAAAATCACATGATCAGTGAATATGAATATAACCTTTCCCTGCTTGCCTCACACGCCTAGAAAAAAATTCCCTTGTAGTTTGCTCATTTATGTAAATGAGCCTGAATACAATAATAGCCATAGCAGTGCTAAATGTTAACTGTTTGTAAAGTCATCTTCTAAGTTGCAGAAGAATGAAGTTATGCAGTTTGTAGTGTATGTAACATTATAAATAAACAAAATACAAATTTGCAGAACTAAGTAACAGTATATAAACAAACAACATAAGCATGCATAAACGTGCATAATCTGAAATAAAACATAGTAAATCAGAGATAGATTTATATTGGTGTTGAGCAATATACCTCTATTTCTTTTCTGCTTTCTTGAAATATGAATTAATTAGATCATGTTTCAACTTATAGATCAATTAATTACATCATGCGCGAAAGCAACCCCGACTAACCGACGCTGGAACCTGGGTGAGATCGAACAGCAACAAGCTTTGCTTAGCTGGGGGGCTCACCGGGTTCCAGCAAAGACCTTCTGCTTGCCTAGACCAGGACCTGCCTTCCCCAACCTTTGTATGAATGAAATTGTATCCTGCCTCACTGTCTGAAAAACCTTTCTTGATGGCAACGAGATTGGGGCAGCAGGCAGTGGGGCACACACTTGCAATCCTTACTAACTCGGTTACGTATGTGCAAATGTCAGAATGTATGATTCCCAGGGGCGTAGTTGGGGGGCAGTCACTTGTTGATTTCAGCAACGACTACTTTCTGCCTTCTTATTTTTGACCACATTACCACTGACCACTTAGCCTTCCTCTCTTCATTTGCTTTTTTATTTCTTCTTCCATTTCCTAGCTGGGAGTGCCGCGACATTTTCTCTTTTGTTCTCTGGTGTTAAAGTAAGGTGATGTGCGTCGATGGGATCGAGGGCGTCTGTCACTCCTGGTCACCTGTTAATGGGTGGCGGCATAGAAGAAAAAAAAAAGTATTTACTATCTTTGGTGGCAGATCACGCACGCCGAGTGAGGACGGCCGGAGTTAACGATATGCAAGGGGGGGGGGGGGGGGGGCGGGGGCAGGGAAGCCACAATGTGGAGATCCAGTCAAGGATGGGAAAAACGGAATTAGATGTGACAAATGTTTAGCCTGGTACCACAGTGCCTGTCAGATGATCCCAAAGGCTGCTGTTAATGCTGCAGGCAAGTTTTCCATGCTCCACTGGTTTTGTACATCCTGTCACGTCTCCATCTTCAACGCTTCTGAAAAGCAAGACTGTTCAAAGACGAGGGAGACTCAACTCTCTTAAGAAGGGAGTGCTCAAGAAAGTGAATGATCCGGTTGAGACGATGACAAAGGCTGTCTCAGAGCTTATCAAACTTGTCAATAAGGCCCTTTGTCACCAGGAGGAAGTGACTTTTGAACAAACTAAACTCATAGAAAGATCCTTCAGACAGCAGCTTGAAACCAAAGTTTCATATGCAGAGATGGTAAAGGGGTCATGTGCCGACCTAGAAAAAGAAGTGTCACACAAAGTTGACAGCCTCAGTAACAGCAAAGTTCAAGCCGACTCACCAAAGGACGTCTACACTGCAGTCAACTCAGTGCTGGACATGGAGAGGAGGAAACTCAACATAGTGGTTTTCAACCTGCCTGAAAGCACTCCCACAGGTAGCGAGACAAGGGCGAATGGGGACCTCCTCAAATTGGTTAACATCATCAAAGACAACTTGAAATTGAACATCAAAGCATCTAAGTGTCACAGAGTTGGAAAGATCCAGGATGACCGTCCCAGACTGCTGGTAGTGACCCTGGAGAACATAGAGACAAAACTGGAACTCCTTCTGATGTCATCTCAATTGAGGAACATCCCTGAATGGAAAAACCTGTATGTCAACCCTGACCGGAGCCCTGCAGAGAGAGAAGTCCACAGAAAACAGACAAGAGCTGGCACACTGGTGCCAGCTCTGCAGCTGGAGAGGGAAACATCATCATCAGGCAAGGTAACATTGTTAAGCTGGGAATCGGCAATGACTACACTTTGGTCCCAAGGGCTTGCATCATGGCTTAAAAGCACTGTACACAAATGCTGACTAACTTGTAAATAAAAGGGATTGTTTATTACTTGAGATAGCTGGTTACGAACCTGATATTATGTTGATCACCAAAGTAATCCCAAAGGTGGAAGTCAACCCACTGTCCCCTGCCATTTTCAAGATTCCAGGATACAGGGTCTACATGAACTTCAATCCAGGATGCTCAAACTTGGGATCTCAGGGGACCAACCAATCAAGATTGAGCAGAGGACGATGCTAAGCTGGTATCTATCTGCCAGGGCAATACAAATCAGGCGTACAGGTCGGGATCTGTGAAGGGGTCAACGGAGAAGCAGCCATTATCCTGTGGCAGTACTTGCCAGGATCAGATCTAACAGCATAAGTTCAATTTTACATCATTGACACCCAACTCACTAAAAGTCAGTCTCATTGTCAGCTCATCCAGACTGAGGGCGGACCAAGCCGCTGGTTGTTGGCCTACGTTGCTCATCGTACTGTTGGAGGAGAGCTCCCAAATCTTCTCCGTCCTGGTCATCGCCCTCGTCTTCGTCCCGGTCGTCCACAGTGCGCTGCTCGTCGGGATTGGCAGGCAACTTGCTGGACCGGCACATCTCCTCGGCCACCTCCGGCAGGACATTGTCTCCAGCCGCTTCACCCAGCTCCCTGAGCTGCTCCTCTTCGTTGGGTACGGCCTCCGGCTCGACGTGGATGTCTCCTAGGCTCGCAGCTGCTCCTGGCTTGGCTAGCGGGCTCACACCGCTGTTGAGGCCAATCCTGGTGTCCTGGTGATCGTGGAAGTACCGCTCCAGACAGGTAGCCGTGGTGCTGCTTATCAGCTGCATGGCAGGCCTGTCGAGACATCGGGATTCTGTCGGGACATACCCGAAACCTGCAACAGAATCCCACTTTCTGAGACTTGACTACGTGTATGCATTACATTTGCAGTGGAAATAAGTAAGTATCTTTATCATCAGAAAAGTGTTGTTAATAAAGACGATAAATGGGTATCCAGCAAACAGCAATTGTAGAAGACGCATTTCGGAAGCAATGCTGCAGTTATTAAGTGAATAGTTTACCTTTACGCATGCATGAATGTGGTCAAAACAAGAAGTACACACCAAATAATGGCAGATGATAAGAATGAACAATGGCTAAATTTGACGAAAACAGGTTCATTTCCTCACACATAGGATCACATTCATTACATGGGCTATGACGCAGATGCAAGCAAAGTGAGTGAATGAATGAATGAATGAATGAATGAATTAATGAATGAATGAATGAATGAATGAATGAATGAATGAATACATGAATGAGTGAGTGAGTGAGTGAGTGAGTGAGTGAGTGAGTGAGTGAGTGAGTGAGTGAGTGAGTGAGTGAGTGAGTGAGTGAGTGAGTGAGTGAGTGAGTGAGTGAGTGAGTGAGTGAGTGAGTGAGTGAGTGAGTGAGTGAGTGAGTGAGTGAGTGAGTGAGGTGAGTGAGTGAGTGAGTGAGTGAGTGAGTGAGTGAGTGAGTGAGTGAGTGAGTGAGTGAGTGAGTGAGTGAGTGAGTGAGTGAGTGAGTGAGTGAGTGAGTGAGTGAGTGAGTGAGTGAGTGAGTGAGTGAGTGAGTGAGTGAGTGAGTGAGTGAGTGAGTGAGTGAGTGAGTGAGTGAGTGAGTGAGTGAGTGAGTGAGTGAGTGAGTGAGTGAGTGAGTGAGTGAGTGAGTGAGTGGGTGGGTGGGTGGGTGGGTGGGTGGGTGGGTGGGTGGGTGGGTGAGTGAGTGAGTGAGTGAGTGAGTGAGTGAGTGAGTGAGTGAGTGAGTGAGTGAGTGAGTGAGTGAGTGAGTGAGTGAGTGGTACACGTGTCTTGTCCTCCTTTTCCTCAGCTTGAGGTGATGTCCTCTAGTTCTGTCTTGGTGTGCCACGTCAAAGAACTGCTGAAAGTTCACCTTCACTTTCCCCGTCAGGAGCTTGTAGGTTTCGATTAGGTCACCTCGACGTAATCTCTCCTCGATGCTGGGTAGTCCTAGTCTACGGAGGCGCTCTACATATGACAGGTTCCTTATTTGTTTTACTAGTTTCGTCGCCCGACGCTGTACTTGTTCCAGTGTTTTGACGTCCTGTGCCGTATAAGGACCCACCGCCTGGATGCAGTATTCCAGGTGAGGTCGGACATACGTAGTAAACAGTGCCTTGAAGTTTGTCATGTTAATCCTGTCGAATGCAGACTTCAATAATCCAGTAAGCCAGAGAGCCGCCCGGCCCTTACTAGCTGCCTTTTGACAGTGAATTGATGGCTTCAGGGTGTTGGAAACATTAACTCCTAAATCCTTTTTGACTATAGTTTGCTGTATTGTCCTTACAACCTTGTCGTCACCTTTCATGTAATAGTCAACTCTAGGGTTGCCTGCTCCACAGTGCATTACTTTGCATTTTGAAGGATTGTATCTTGGAAGCCAGTCATTGGACCACTGTTCCAGAACTGTTATATCATCTTGGATGATCTGGATATCTTGGGTATCTGTACGGTCTGTCTGTACGGTATATCTTCGTATCGTCAGCGAACATTTTGATGCTGCTACGCACAATATTAGGAAGCTCGTTTATGTAGATAACAAACAGGACCGGACCCAGCACAGATCCTTGGGGAACTCAACTGATCACTAAATTCCAACTCGAGTGACCGGATCCAACTGTGACTTGTTGTTGTCTCCCTACAGAAAAACACTGATCCAATTGAGCAGACAGCCCGAATGCCATAACTACTCAGTTTTGCTGTAAGTCGTTTGTGGGGTACACTATCGAAGGCTTTCTGATAGTCAAGGTACAATATGTCTAGCATATGCATATGCATATGCGAGACGTGGCTCCACTTATATATCTTGTCACGGTTCCTCGTGTTTCCCGGGTACTATATCGTGCGGCCAGACCGACCTCCATCAACATCAGGCCGGCAAACAAGAGGAGATGGGGTAGCCATCATCTTGAAGCAGGATATTCAGCACCAGGAGATGGACATGCCGGATGCCGACCTGCTCGAGACGCTCTGGCTGACGATTACCTGGCCGGGCGGGCGACCCAGCGTCCTTGGTGCCATCTACCGGCCGCCTGCCGGCTCAGCGCACCGAGCGGTAGACCAGCTGCAGAAACAGCTTCAGACGGCGTTCATCACCCAGAAACCGATGCTTCTCCTCGGCGACATCAACATCAACGTGCTGGACACCACCTCAGCCGCCACCCGCCACTACCACACCGCTCTAGCCGAACTCAGCCTGGCCCAACTGGTGCAGGAAGCCACCCACCTCCATCCCAACCCCACGTGCCTCGACCTTGTGATCACAAACATTGAGCCTACACCAGTCACCACCGTCCTGCATACATGCATCAGTGATCACCAGCCTGTGATAGCGGAGGCGCCCATCGGCAGGCTGCGCAAGCGCGCCATCTACCGGCCCACCAGAAGCTGGCGCACCGCCGATTGGGACGCCATCTGTCTGGACTTCCTCCTCGCCGACTGGAACAGCCTGCACACTAGCAATGACGTAAACCGAATGGTCGTCGACTACATGACGATCTGGACCGAGGTGCTCGAACGTCACTGCCCCGTCCGTAGCCGGCGAGTCCGTCATCCTGACTGCCCGTGGCTGACGGACAATCAACCACTGCGGGAAGTGATGGCGGAGCGGGACGCCGCGCGCGCCATTTGGAGGGCTCTGCGCACGCCCGAAGCTGCATACGAGTATCGCCGCCTGCGAAATCACGTCAAGGGCCTGCTGACCCAGGCGCGGCGCGACTACCTCGCACAGCAGCTGCTCGAAACCGATAGGCGCGCTTTCTGGCGGCAGCTTAAGCGACTCTATATGACGCCAGCTGCCTCAGCCAAGGCACCGCCTCCCTCTGACGCAAACAAACAGCGTGACCTGGCGGACAACCTTAACGCCTTCTTCTTCACGGTGGGATCAAACATCGCCACCGTGCTCAGAGGCGACGTAACAGCCGGTCAGCTACACCCGAGACCACCTGTCGTCGTCGCTGGAGCCTTCAAACCGCGCCCGATCACCCTGCCAGAGCTGGGCCGCGCCATCTCCGCCATGAACCCCTCGGGCGCCGTAGGCTTAGACGGCGTGTCGCTCAGTGCAGTTAAGCGCTGCCTGCCTGTTCTCGCGCCTCACCTGCTCCGTATTGTGAACACCTTGATGTTGACTGTGTCTTCCCAGAGGCGTGGAAGGTAGCTACCGTTGTGCCCATCTTTAAATCTGGCGACCCAACCACCCCCTCTAACTTCCGGCCGATTTCTTTGCTTTCTCACCTGTCTAAAGTCGCAGAAAAAGTGGTTTGTGATCAGCTTTCTAGCTATCTGGCGCAAAACAACGTCCTATATAGTCAACAGTACGCTTACCGCCGGTGCCATTCCACGGAGGACGCCGTGCTCGACGCTGTCGACTGGGCTTCTCAAACCATAGATGAAGGCGAAATTTGTTCCATAACTACAGCTGATCTTAGTAAGGCCTTCGACAGCGTCGATCATGGTGTCCTCCTCACCAAGTTGGGATGGTATGGAATCGATCCCTCGTGGTTCGCCAGCTACCTGAGCGGACGAAGCCAGGTGGTGAGAGGCGGTAGTGCGACACCTCTGCCCGTCACGCATGGCGTACCACAGGGATCTATTGCCGGACCGATCCTGTTCAGCATTCTGGTCAATGACTTGCCCTGTCACCTGTCATGCAAGGTCATTGGCTACGCCGATGACATCCAACTGTTGGATCGAGCGAAACCGGACCACCAAAACTTAATCGCTCTCCAGACCCGCATCCAGACCACTTTGGCTACCATGGAGAGTTGGTTCAAATCGAACTCGCTAAAAATGAACCCGACAAAAACTGATTTTATCATTATTGGTACCAGGCCTAACATCAAGAAGACCCAAGACTTCCATTTGACCATTGACAACTCGACCATGTCCCCGTCCCGCTCGGTCCGGCTACTCGGCGTAGTAGTTGACCCCATACTTTCTTGGGAAGTTCACATTAGCCAGGTCGTCAAAAAATGCAACACTATCCTGATCTCCCTTTATCGCTTTCGGCATCACTTCACCCAGGAAACTCTAAAACTTCTCATCCAAACACGCGTCTTCCCTCATATTCTTCACTGTCTTTCGGCGTGGGGAGGCGCTACTAAAACTCAACTGTCTCGGATCCAAAAAGTCATCAACTTCGCCGCAAGAGTCGTGACAGGTGTGAGGCGGGGCGACAGGATCAGTCCAGTACTCCGGGCTCTGGGATGACACAGGCTGGAGCAGCTGGTTGAGGAGCGAGACATGGTGAAGGTGTTCAAGGCGCAGCACTTTGAGCTCGGCCCTCCAATGGTGCGTGATATGTTTGTCCTCCGGTCTGCGGTGTCTCAGCGCGACACCCGTGCGTCCGATGCCGGTCAGCTTCACCTGTCTCGGTGTCGTCTGGAACAGACCCGGAGGTCGTTCCGCCACCGCGCGGCTGTGGCATGGAACAGACTGGCGACAAATGTTACCAGTAGTGTCTCAGTTGCGACTTTCAAACGTGCTATTGATACGTTGCGACGGTGAAAACTGCCCAAGCGTTCTTTAAGTCATGGAATGTCATTTGTAGGTGTCACTTGAATGCTGTATTGGTTGTCATATTGTATTGTTGTAGCGAAGATGTAAGGAGCCCAGAATAGCCACTTGTGGATGGGTCTCAACAAATACATACATACATATGTCTAGACCTAGCCCTCCATCAATGGTCTCAGTCCACTGTTCGAAAGCTTCCAGCAGGAGCAGGTTGGACTGACACACTTCTTCTCTGTAAAGCCATGTTGGTGCCTGGTCAGAAGATGGACTGTCAATCTTGTTTTCATTATTATTTCCATTACCTTGCAAACTTGGCTGGTCAGGCTTACTGGTCTGTAATTTCCTGGTTTGCTTTTTGGACCTTTCTTATAGATTGTGACCACTCATGCATTTTTCCAGTCCTGCGGTATTTCACCTTCCTCCAGCGTCTTCTTGGACAACTTCAGTAATGGTGGAGTTATTGAGTTGCACACTTCTTCAAAACAATGCTTGGAATACCATCAGGTCCTGGTGCTTTGTGTTCGTTCAAACGCTCAAGCTCTTCCTTTACGACTTCAGGAAAAGTCAAAATTTCCACTTGATCTGGAAAGTGTGGCATTGGGCCATCACCTTCCACCACAAATACTGATTTGAAGAACTTCTTTAGCGCTTCGGCTGTTTCACTTTCAGATTCTGTAAGACCAGTTTCACTTTCGATTGAATGGATGGCAGGTTTGACTCTTTGTTGCGATCTTATGTACTTGTACAATTGTACATCTTCTTGGGATCTTGCTTTAGATTGCTTACTATCAAGTTCTCATATTTGTGTCTCATCTCTAATTTTGCTTGTGGTTCTGTTCCTCTGAAGAACATATTTTGTGTAATCTTCCTTGGATTTTGTCTGACAGTAGGCTTTCCAAGCCTTGTGCTTGAGTTTAACTTCCTTCGTCAGTTCACCATTCCACCATGGAGCAGCAGGTCTGTATGCTCTCTTCCTGTGCATTGGTACATCTGCTGTGATACAGTTCTGGACAATACTTTTAATACCACTCCACATGCTCTCAACACCCAAATTGTCGAGAAACCCCCAATCTGTTGATTGCAAAATGGCTTTCATTCCCTCAAAGTTGGCTTTTGAGAAGTTAATCTTATTCAACATACTATTCCTTCCCGACTTTTCTTCATTTCTTCTGAATTGAAAATTCCATGTAATAACAGCATAATCACTTTTCCCAAGTGGCTCTCCTATTGCTATCTCTTCAATCATGCTTTCATCATTGGTGAATATTAGGTCCAGTCTGTATGACATTATGCCCTTACCTGAAACGTGTTGGATGATTCACATGCTGAAATAGATACAAGTCATGCATCGTTTCTAGGAATCTGGATGCATCAGAATCTTCGGGTCCATCAACCACTGAAGCAGAAATTTTCAGTGTGCACATGATTGTCTTCCATTCTCCCACTCTATTTGGCCAAAATTGAAGTCTCCCATAACCATTACGCTGCTTGCATGTACTTGCTCAGTTCTTTTAAGCATGCCGTTCATCTTGACATTATTTTCATGGGAGCTACTGGAGGTCCTGTAGCAGATTCCAAGTAGTAAACTTTCCTGTTTTGAAAACTTAATAATACACCATACACACTCATCATAATCTGGCCCATTTAACTCTTTACATTGCACCACATTCAAGCAATCCTTCACTACCAGCATCACACCTCCCATTTGGTTAGCGGCCCTGTCTTTACGGAATGCTTGATCATAGCCTTGTACTGTAAATTCGTATTTTTGCAATACCTCAGTGATGCCTATGATGTCAGGCCTAACTTGATCAATTATGCCTCGTAGTTCACTATGCTTGTTGCTTAGACAGTTGGCATTGGTACACAGACACCTCACCTGATTCACCATCGACTTGGACATACTGTCTGGGTACAACTTTTCCCCGAAAGATCCTGTGAGTTTCTCAGCCTTGTTCAGCCAACTCCTCCCTCAGCTTCTGTTACACCTCTCTCTCCTCAGGGGAAACATCCAGTGTGAGATAAACATTGCTGAAGCCCACCTTGTTCAGGTCCCAACTCCTACTCATCAGTGCCTCAACGTCTTCCTTCTTACTCAGACCCACTAGCATCAACCTTGGTTTGGGCTCTCCCTCATCCGCCTCGTCGACTTCCTTCTTCTTCTCCAGTCGGTAGATTCTGTCCATCTCTATGTTCTTGTTTTCACCTAACAGAACGTGCACTACATTTCTGAAACTTTCTGAGTCATGCTCCTTACGAGCAGCTGGATCATTTGACTTGCTCTCAGGTATATTGTGTATAATTATATTCACCTCTCTAGTTTCCTTGTCCTCCTTCCTCTCTACTATTTTCTTCAGCTCCTGAGTGCTTTTCTGTAGTTCTGATTGCAGCTTGGGCATGGACTGCACTACCTCATTGTGTGTCTGTAATGATTTCTCTACCCCAGTTTGTTGATCATTTAACTTCCCCACGACTGCTTTATCTATTGATACAATTTTGTCCTCAAGCTGCTGTCCAAGGTCTGATTTTGAAGCAGCAATTTTCAGTGTGCACATGATTTTCTGTTCTGCCGCCTCTATCCTGGATTATATTTGCTTATCGAACTTCAGCATGCTCATGAAGTTTAGCCTGCATCTAAACGACGTCACGCAGACATGTGGATGGATCCCAGGGAAGGATCTATGATCCCAGTGGATCCCACGGCAAAAATACAATGTTTGATCTATAGTCTCGTGGATCCCACGACAAAAATATAAGGTTGGATCTTTGATCCGGTCGATCCCACGGCAAAAATATAAGGTTGAATCTATGATCCCAGTGGATCCCGCTGCAGAAATACAATGTTAGATCTATGATCCGGTTGATCCCACGACAAAAATATAAGGTTGAATCTATGATCCCAGTGGATCCCACGGCAAAAATAAAAGGTTGGTTCCATGATCCCAGTGGATCCCACGACATAATTCAAGCATGTTTTAAGGATCCCATTGGATCCCATGGAAAAACCACAATGCATTCATGACTCATGAGCCACCATTGACTACAATCTTGGATCGCATCTTGGTCTCTCAAAGTCTCCTTCTTAAAACATAATAGTATTAAAAGTCTGGAAAAGTCAGGAGTTAGGATGTGTCCGGTTATGATAAGTTTACCCTATAACAATAACATTGACATCAACATGTTGCTTCAGAACCTCACAATAACGGTTTTCAAGTTGGTTCTGAACTTATGCACAAATATGAACAAAAAGTAGAGTTGACCTGTACTATTTTCTAAATAATTGCCTGCATTCCATTGCCGCCTACATTTGTATTTTACCAAAACCAACCTATCCCATTTCATGCTGCTGCAAGCCTTTTCAACTCACTGTTTCACATCAACAGCGTAAGAATAGGGCCCAATGGGGTTGGGTCCTATTGGTAAGGTACCAATATGTTGTTCTCATAAAAACAAGGATAATTTTTCATAATGTAAATTTAAACAAAAATGAATACAAATGCGAAATGAACTCAAAGGATTAAAAGCTAAAACAATTAAGCTCAGGTCCTTGTAGTTGTGACGTCACAACTGAGCTAAAATCAGCGGCATTTTCTGCGCGGCGGTGACAAACCCCCCCCCCCCCCTCTAACGCGGAAAACTAAACAGGCTAAAAAGACGCGGAAGAGCGCGTTCGAACGCTCTCAACAAGCACATTCGAAGTTAATTCGTGTATTTTTTTTTCTCAAGTCAATATTGAGGTCACCATAGGTCATCGAAGGTCAAATTTTCCAGTTTAGGGTTTCGCTTCCAATACCCCCAAATATCTGGAGAACTGGAAAATAGCTGGGAACAAACGAAAATAAAAAACAAGCGATAGCTCTTTAAAAATGCAATCGCACTTGGTGTCCTCCGATTTTAGCTCAGGTCAATAGTTAAATGTCAAATCAAATGTCAAAAAGGCTATTTTTAGCAAAACAGTTTTCACAAATAGTTTTTTACATAATACAGATAAGGCAATAATTTTGACGCCATCGTGTTCGCCTCTTCAAGGCGCTTCGAATAATATTAATGTTGACCAGGTTAGGTCAACTCATTTGTTTAATCTCAGGTCAAGGGCAAGTGGTGACCCAAGTAGGTCATGTTGCATATGGGAAGACGTCCTCGACGAGACAAACACATTATGGTGTCGGTTTCACTTCTCCATCGTCATTCTGTCGAGAGTTATTGACCAACAACTATTGGTGACCTCGGATGACCGGCAGATCCTGTAGGAGTCACTGAACAAAAATGGCACCTAGGTCATCAAGAATGGCCTATAATAGCATGATCCAGCAGGAATTATACTGCTATCTTGCGTATCCTTGGAATAGGAAGCATTTGAATATTTCACCATTGACTTATAATGGAGAGGTCACGAAATTGACCCGACCTCAGGTCGCTGAAATATAAAATCCAAGATAAACGAATTGTAGATATATGACCTTATGGAATTCTGTAAGTGTAAAACCGATCATCCAAAACTGTGACTGTGGTACGACCACAAGCTTTTTTGGAGGTGGGGTCACGTGACCTGGTCTGGTGACCTGACCTGAGATGACCCGAAGTATTTTTTTAAAAACATAATGTGGGCAATTGATGGCCGAACAGCTGTACCAAAAACGGCAATGCTGCGCGCCGCCGTTTTCCTGCTATCCTAAAAACCTGAGGGGGTGTCGAAACACTGCAAGTCCCGCCACAAGTCACTAGGTTATGACGTCACAAACACAATCAAGAATATTAACCCGCGAGTTACTGGGGGGGGGGGTTATTTTCTGCCCCCCCTCCCGTTATGTTGCAATAACTCCTAAACGAACACCGGTATCGTCACCAAACTTGCAGTACCTTCTCTCACATCAATTATACACATGTTGGCAAAAGGAAAAATATGAGGCTATGATAGGTCAACCGGGAATGACGTCTGAGTGACGTCATGTTCTTCGGTTTTTGTTGCAAAATAATGGTTTGCGGAAAACGCTGTCAAAGGTACGATATTTGAGATAAACTAAATTGTTTTATATCAAATTACTTACAATAGACCGGGCTATCAAACTGCTATATCGGACTTTTGAGTTTTTGTTTAATTCAAAATTTTGAGAAATCCAAATACATTTTTTTTTTTAAACAAAATTTTCAAGAAAAAAATCAGAATTATCAAAAAACCGAAACATACGTGATCGAGACGTATGCGGTAAATATGTGTACCAAATTTAAAGTTGATATCTTTAAAAATGACCCGAGTTATGACCTTTAAATTACACAAATCGACCACTTCTCACAGCATTACTATGCATAAAAAACGCATTTCCATTTTTGCTTTTTACTTCTATTTATATGGAACAAACAATGTTCTAAGGTCATTTTTCGCGTTCTAGACGAAAAACAAACTCATAAATGTGTTACAACGCCTAATGACCGTAATCTGCAGTTTGACCTCGTGACCTCGGATGACCCAAGGTCATAAACAGCTTAGAAAGGTACTTAGAAGTGTCAGACACACGAATCATACCGATTTATCGGCAGCGTATGCGTTTAATATCGCAATTTTGCGCGACAATTCCATCCATCGAGACTTTTTGACAGTCAAACATTTTGTACTTGACTTGACCTGTGACGTCATCGGTGACCCAGAGGTCAACAATATTATGTTTCCCTCGATTAGTTTCCCAGGGCTATCGAATGCCGTTTTAATTTTTACATTCGGTCCAGTAGTTCCGGAGATCAGAGGGGGAGGGGGGGGGGGGGGCAAAAAATAGCCCCCCCTCCCCAGTAAGTCGCGTTATGAAATATACCCCAGTAACTCGCGGGTTAATACATAAATATGAAACGTTAACTGGTCGATTTAGGACGGAACGTGATTTAAGTTGTGATTGAGAAGTTTACCTAAAAATCGAGAAAAATACGCTGCATCTTTAAAGCACAAAAAATAGCAATCCCCAACCCCATTGCTGGTTATGATTATCAAATCAAAATCACTAACACCTTTGGAAGAAATATGTTCCGCTATCTTCCGTTAAAAAATTAGCACATGCACCGAGATATTCCGATTCCCCACTCACAATGAAAAATGTAAACTTTCGTCTTCCGGCTCACCAAGGCCATAAATATAAGGTAGAACTGTCTCTGCTGCGCAGTATCTGCCATGACGTCACGAAGGGCATACTCATTATCCGGCATAGCAAGCTAAATATATGAAACACTACCTCGCAAGTGAGATACATGTAAAGTAGTAAGTACATCATCAATAATGTATGTTAGACAGTATCAAGTCTCATATTAATGACGAGGAAACTCACAGGGATCCAAAAAGTAATGCCCAGGTGAAGTCACTGGGGACATTTATTGAACAGCATATAGGCATTGGGATGACAAACGGCCTGCCGGCTCGCAAGGCCACACGAGATCAAATGACACAGTTGCGCCAAATTAAGATTGCAAAATTGCTACCATATCTATTTGGCATTTAATTTTCCTTTGATACCACAAAATATTTGTTTCCGAGAAAATCAATATATCCCTTTTCTTCTTAGAAAACATGTAAAATAATTATCCATAGGATATAAACTGACTACTGGCTGAGGAGTGACGACTGTGTCTATCTTATCGCGTCATTATGACGAGCAGAAACGTTCAACATAGTACCTGCGGATGCCACCTCCTGGTTCGTTATATTTTATGTGCAACCTTGGAAATCAGTCACAAATTATTTCGAAAAGCTGCATCGCCGGACTCAAAGTAGCATTACTAACGTCATAGGTACAAAGTACCTGCAAAGAATCACTAGTTGATGGCATGGCGTTCGATAATAAATTGCACTTGCGTTCTCTTTAGCCGGTGCCTTTACATTAATTTATTCTTGTTCATTTTTTGGTATGGTGGCCTGGTTCATGGTTGGTATTGATAATATTTTGACGATATGTCGTATAGCATAACAGAGAACGCCAACATCCTTATTCACTAATACATTTGCTCCCGCACTCCAACAGTCATGCCGTTATAGGACTAAACAAAAGTACTTGGGATCAGATGTGAATATGATGATATGATGACAGACGATGAAATATGATGATATGATGACAGATGATATGTTGAAATCATTCGACATTGAACTTCTGACATTGTAATTTGTAACCAGTTATCCATCTATACTGATTATACGGCCTTGATTGAAACCTTCCGAGTTTGGGTTTGGATTTAGAAGTCTTCCGTGTTCACTGGTTTCAGATTTTTAGAATATTTGATTGGAGGAGGTACGTTTTGGTTGCTGTAAGTATTTGATGCTTTATACTGACACCATGAATTGTGTATTGGTAATTGGTATTGGTATGATTTTTAAGCTGTATATTATTTTTACAAATTCAATTTTGAAGCTGCTTCAGCTTTTAACTTTCCTTTGATATTGATTTGAATGTTTTGTTTGTACAGTTGCCATTTATTAATATATCCTGGATCTGCTGGATCCCACGGGGTCTTTTGTTGGTCTAGATCTATAATCCCAGCGGATCCCACGGCAAAAATACAATGTTAGATCTATGATCCCGTGGATCCCACGGCAAAAATATAAGGTTTGATCCATGATCTCGTGGATCCCACAGCACAAATATAAGGTTGGATCTATGATCTCAGTAGATCCGCGGAAAAACTGAGAGGGCTGATCTATGATCTCAGTGGATCCCGGATCCAGATCACTGGACTCAGATCCCGGGATCCATTTTGGGATCCATGCACATGTTTGAGTCGTCACGCTCTGACGTCATGATCACGTAGAATCGTCGGATGACTCTACCTCCTATCTGGCCTTGATTTTCAGCCACAACTCGGTCCGGGAGAGAGTTCCAAGACTCTACACATCGCGCACTGAACGATCTATTTCTCAGATCAGATTGAGCTCGGACATGGCATATTTTAAACCTGTGCCCTCTTGTCCCGGTCCGCGGAGCTAGAGTAAACATGGGATTTGGGTCAATAGTGCACTTGTCATGAATATTTTCCAGTACTGGATCAGATCCACTCGCAAAAGTCTACCCTGGACTAAATATTGTTTCAGGGCTCTCAGACGCGATCGATAGACCACACTGGACGAGCCTGAAACACGTTTGGTCCAGCGTCGTTTGACAGACTCCAGGAAGTAGCCAGTATACTAAGTAGCCAGTATACCATACACACGAGCAGTATTCAATGATTGGCCGGACATGCGAGCTGAATAGGGTCATCATTAAATCAGGGGATCTGCAAACAGTTGACCTAGGCAGATTTGGAGTCAGACCAGCGTCTTTGTGCACTGTGGCGGCGATATGTTTGTGGAATTTGAATTCGGAGTCGATCAGGACACCAATGTCTGAGTGTGACTGGAAGGCCTCTGGAAGGAGTGTGACTGGAAGGCCTCTGGAAGGAGTGTGATTGAAAGGAAGGATCAGGTTCCTCTGGAACCTGATCACGACACATTTGTCTGATTCGGGGTTAGACACCAAGACGCGGCAGTGCGCTGTAGCATGGTTATGTCTCTCTAGCACACGCTGTAGCATGGTTATGTCTCTCTGGCACACCTGTGAATCGTGAGCGTAGCTAGCTGGGGAGTCGTGGCGGATTTTCATATAAATCTTTAGGTCGTCAGCGAAGATTTTGTACTGGCAGACCAGATTGTTTGCGATGTGGTTAACAAACACCAGACAAAAAAAATCGGGCCTAGGACTGAGCCCTGAGGCACTCCGCTTGTTACGAGATGGAGACTACTTATGTTTGTTACCTTTCACAGATACTGACATTTTTCGTCCGACAAGAAAGTCCTCGATCCAGCGGATGAGACGGGTATGGATACATATCAGACGAAGTTTGGCGAGTAAGATCGGATTGGAAACCACGCCAAAGGCTTTGACAAAGTCAAACATAATTATGTCGACGACACTGCCATTATCGAGCCATCTTGACACATCATTATACACCAGGAGCATCTGGTCATCCATTTGTATTTGTCCATTGTAGACCTGCCGGGACGAAATCCAAACTGGTGGTCAGGATATTGCTGTCTTCAAGGTAAGCTGTCAAGTGGCGAACTATCACATGCTCCAGACACTTGCATGGCACAGAAGTGAGACTTATTGGCCTGTAGTTTAGGGGATCATACCTCGAGCCTTTTTTTGTAGATTGGGACGATTACCAACGACTTCCACGCGGCGGGAAAACGACATTCTCTGAGAGACTGGTGGAATAACCACACTAACAATGACACAGCCAAGGAGAAGAAGTTATCCGGGTCCAGATAGACGCCGGAGTGCAGGAGTTGGTAGACGGTGATCATGTCACCCCAGAGTCTGCGGTGATACAGGGACGGCAGGCCGATCGTTCTGAGACTCAGTGTACTGCATAGTCCTGATGCTAGGCATGAGTTTTGTGGCGCGTCTCTGAACTCGTTCAACCAGCTTCTGGTCCCCGCAGTTGAACGGCCCCAGACTATGTTGCTGTACTCTGGATGATGTCAAACTAGGGTCAACAGCAGGAGTGGCAGAGTAATTTTACCGAACAAGTTGAAGGAGCGACGAATGACTGCTAGCATCTGGGAGGCCTTCGAGACTACGGCCGCTGCGTGCTTGCGGAACTTCAGGTCTGTGTCGAATGGGCGCAAATTGACCATGCAGTCGTCGCGCCCTTAAGCCCCAACAAACAAACAAGGTCTGTGTCGACATGGACTCCCAAGTCCCATTCCTCAGATACTTGTGCCGGGTGGGCGCCCCTCATGGTGTACACTTGTTTCAGATTTGCCTGGCTGAAGTGTAGGGACTTGCATTTTCCTTCGTTAAACGGCAATAGCCAGGTGTCGGACCAGCCTGCCAAGTTGTTGAGGTCCTGCTGAAGTAGCATGGCGTCTTGAGGACGGGCAACTGACCCTGTCAATCTTTGTGTCATCCGTGAAAAGCCGGATTGGGCCCGGACAACGTCAGGCATGTCGTTAACAAACAGGATGAACAGCAGGGGTCCTAGCACCAAGCCTTGAGGAACACTGCCTGTCACCTTTTTGTGGGTAAATTTAGATTATATATTTGGGGGTCAAAATGTGGCCCGTAAATATATTTAACAAAGTGACTGAAATCTAGTAAAGAAGCTTTAAGGAGCTTTTCAAATAGTGGCTTGTGATCCATGAGGCCTGCACCTGCGTCTTTGACCCCATCCCTCCCCTAAATGAAATATGGGCTGCACCACTGGGTTTCTAACATTTGCATATTGTTAGCTGTTTCAGGTATTGGCTTGGTGAATAACAACAATCGACTGCCATCGACAATGAAACAATTCATCTTAGTGATCAATGTACTTATTTGTTCGACCTTTGTGGTTTCAGTCAGTGAGAACAGTTCAAAACATTATGAAGCGGATAAGTATGGTTACATCCTGTTCTGCCCATGCATGGGTAAGTTAGGTTGGTGCAGCAAAGTTCTACAATGTACCTACAGCTTAGTGGCAATGGCCATGGATATGACAATAGTGTAGATACTGGTGCTGCTTATTTGCATAGTGTGGTAGTCGGTACTCTGATATATCAGTCTGAAGATGTGTATGTCAGGAATATTGGGGCATTTGAAGGGCTGTATCAACAACATTTCTATGTCTTTTTTGTACTCATAATAATATAAATATGTCATTGCGCATGTGCAGCACTCCAAGCAATGGGACATTTCATATCATATATCTTATTCCATATAACAATGTGTATTGCTTTTGGTCCTTTCAGTCCCTAGGGTTGCACTCACTATCATGCACTCTTCAAACAAAAGCACCATTGCATGTAGAAGGAGAACATAGGGGAACACTTCAAGGCTCTATTTCACAAAATAAGGCACAAAATCTTCCCAGCGAGCCTACATGACCATTGATACATAATTATGCCAAAATAACCCTGTTATGTTTATTACAGGCCGTTTTGGGAACCAAATGGACTACTTCTTAGGTACCCTGAGTTTTGCTAAAGAGCTGAACAGAACTCTTGTTCTGGCACCATGGGTGGAGTATCGCATGCATCAACCCAAATCGGTGAGTACGTTTCTTTTATACCACTTTATATTATAATGATATAATACTGGTAGTAGTGACTTGTGTCTGCAGCACACGGGCCCGTAGCCGGCCTCGTGCACCGGGTGCCCGTTCACCCCATAGGGACTCTCCGTGCACTAGCTGCCAGCAAAATTCATGATCACACTATCTCGTTGCTCGTGGCACTTTCCCGGTCGAAGCCAACCGAAGTCAACGTTCGAACGGCTTTGCCGACCCACAACACATCAGCTTATGTTGCACTCAGGGGCGTCGCCACGGATTTTTGAGTGGGAGGGGGGGGGGGGGGGAGGGGACGAAGCCCCGAATGAACCATCAGTACGGTGTAAAGGAAAATCAGGTTTTACCTTGTAATTTTACTTAGGAATACAATTTTTAGGTGTATCTAACTGCTTTATTTTGTCTATTAAAAAATATAACAGGTGATAAGTGAAAGACAATAACTTCTTGGGAAATATTCATGGAAGATTGTTCAAACGACTTTATATTCGCTAGGTCTAGGTAGGTACTGCCAGGCGATTCGCTCATTGATCGCTGTTTGGAATACATATCACAGTTATTCGTGTTACATAGAGAGCTATTTCATACTAATTATAAGAAGTGGCAGCCACCTAGGTGTCCGTTTGGCCTTTTGGATGTCATCTCATTGCTTAACCCGCGAGTTACTGGGGTATATTTCATAACGCGACTTACTGGGGGGGGGGGGGGGGGGCTATTTTTTGCCCCCCCCCTCTGATCTCCGGAACTACTGGACCGAATGTAAAAATTCAAACGGCATTCGATAGCCCTGGGAAATTTGTCGAGGGAAACATAATATTGTTGACCTCGGGGTCACCGATGACGTCACAGGTCAGGTCAAGTACAAAATGTTTGACTGTCAAAAGGTCTCTATGGATGGAATTGTCGCGCAAAATTGCGATATTAAACGCATAAGCTGTTGATAAATCGGTATTATTCTTGTGTCTGACACTTCTAAGTACCTTTCTAAGCTGTTTATGACCTTGGGTCAGGTCAAGGTCATCCGAGGTCACGAGGTCAAACTGCAGATTACGGTCATTAGGCGTTGTAACACATGTTTATGGGTTTGTTTTTCGTCTAGAACGCGAAAAATGACCTTAGAACATTGTTTGTTCCATATAAATAGAAGTAAAAAGCAAAAATGGAAATGCGTTTTTTGTCATAGTAATGCTGTGAGAAGTGGTCGATTTGTGTCATTTAAAGGTCATAACTCGGTCAATTTTAAAGATATCGACTTCAAATTTGATACACATATTCAGGACATACGTCTCGATCACATATATTCCGGTTTTTGGATAATTCTGATTTTTTCTTGAAAATTTTGTAAAAACAAAAAAATGTCTGGATTTCTCAAAATTTTGAATTAAAAAAAAAACTCAAAAATGCGAGATGGCAGTTTGATAGCCCGGTCGATTGTCAGTAATTTGATTTAATACAATTTAGTTTATCTCAAATATCGTACCTTTGGCAGCGGTTTCCGCAAACCATTATTTTGCAACAAAAACCGAAGAACATGACGTCACTCTGATGTCATTCCCGGTTGACCTATCATAGCCTCATATTTTTCATTTTGCCAACATGTGTAGAATTGATGGGAGAGAAGTTACTGCAAGTTTGGTGACGATACGGGTGTTCGTTTAGGAGTTATTGCAAAATAACGGGAGGGGGGGGGGCAAAAAATAGCCCCCCCCCCCCCAGTAACTCGCGGGTTAATAATTCCGCGCACCTTGCAGTCAAAACTCGAAATTTGGCATGTTAGTGGGATGTAGGGGCTAACTTATGCAAATTTTCCGTCGATCCATGATCGCAATAGAGTGCAATTCGAGTTATTCTTAATATGCCATGAATATCACAAATTATATGCGCCGCTCGGCTGCCACTGGACTGGCTTTTTTATTTTGCTTTCGGGAGACACTGGCTTAGTGGCCATGGGGTGCAGGGTCATGGTTTGATAGATATTTAGGAGGTCGGTGGTGCGATACAAGGCAACGTCACTGGCGTTTTTATATCTTCTTCATAAGCTCAGCACATCTCACTGTCCTGCATGCTGGCCGACCCGGGGTGCCCGTAACTGTACCAGGAGGACGGATCGCCCCGTAACCGGTGACTGCCGCTGGCTTGTTATGCGGAGAGTCATTTGTGGACGGCTGGCTAAGACGGATGCGGATGAAGTAACTCATGTACTTGGAGTAATGGATGAAGTAGTTATGGATGAAGTAGTTATAGTAGTTAAAACCATAGGCGTACACAGGGGGGGGGGGGGGGCAATTGCTCTCCTCCCCTGAAGGTCTGTATGTGCCCCCTTTGGTAAAAAATGAATGTTTTTTAATTTATTTTTGGAGAGAAAAAATGGTGAGAATATGTCCTTTTAAAAATATAGCGGGCCAAATCCGATGCGTTTTTTTTTTGTGGTGGTACTTTATGCCCCCCCCCCCCCTGAACACAAATCCCCCCCCCCCCCTGGGGCCTGGAGTGAATCCTGGTTACGCTACTGGTTAAAACTACATCGGTTTGCAAACTTCGAACGCATTTGGGGAGAACTTGAACGCAATTGCTTGCATATTTTGTTTTATAAATTCAGTCCGAAGCTTTTGAATGGATATATTTCCAAGGTCAGGACTCAGGACCCGGCATAAACAGTTTGATTACCGAGCGGAGCGAAGTCTTCCGTCAACTAGGGGGACAAATATACGTATGACCTTCCCGACCGTAGCCATGGTTTTGAGAAGCTTATTTCTTTGCAGCTATTCGGTCGAAGTGACTGAAAACATGCGCACAAAAAAACAAACATTCATGTCGTAAAGCTATCTGCCGGTGTTTCCTTTCAGCAAGCACAAAGTGTGCCTAAACAACAAATAGGGCACATTAACGCCATAATATGGCCGTTTTCTGCTACCCGAAATTTCATTTAAATTCCTGTCAACCTCCCTCAAGAAAAGTGAACATTGTCCTGATCCCTTCAATTATTCCATTGCACTGATATTTTTTTTCCATAATGCTTTTTATGATATTGAGACCTGCAATATTTCCGAACAAAGTATGGATTTAGGTCTCCAAAACGGGGGGGTGGCAATCCCCTCCCCCCAGTCTGACGACCGGGGGGACGGTGTCTCCCCGCTCCCCCCTACGGCGACGCCCTTGGACTTGCACTGCATATTTGTATTGCGCATATCCACAGCTTATGCTGCAATATATTTTCCGTGCCATCATTCGTTCGACGTGCTGTTTAAATATGTGAAGGAACATATCCCTATTACAACAAAAAAAACAAATGTTTTGATGGGATGGATTTCCGAGATCTGAGGCCATTCTGATAAAAAATAGAGCCACTGCTCGATTTTTTTTGCCACATCTGAGCCATCGGTTATCATAAACAAGTCACAGGAAAAAATCGCAGTAACAAAAAAAAAAACGAGACACGTTTTCGCTATCATAAACGTTTATCTGCGACAGTTCCTGGCGCATAGGCCGCTCCAAGTTCGTGCAAATATCGACATAACGAGCCAAACATTGAAGCAAGGTGGGGCTCCGTTTTTTTTTCAAGGCACTTATATGCATTTTCAATAATTCCTTCGTTGGTGCTGCTGGAAGTCCATAGATATATGTACTTCCTGTAGTTCCTGCTACTGTAGGAGTATTGTTGCAGGCCTGCAACCGCGCTGCGCCGATTAAACGGTGATGGCTGGTGTTATTTTCGCCGAAAATGAGTGCATGCCTATGCCGGGTCTGTGCGTCCCAGGTGGTCTTCGAATACGAAGGCGTGTGTGGTCTGGAGATGGGGAGTTAGTGGATGCAACTGGGGCCACATAATAACTATAATGCATATTAAATCAGTATATAATACTGCTAGATAACCATGAAATTCATACCGGCCGAAAAATAACTAGCGACAATAGTTTTTATAATGCTTCTAAGTTAAGTCCGCTCGACACTAGCCGATATCCAAGCGACTTCTTGCTGTAGAAAATGGTTAATGGATATCGTTAACTTTTAATTGCACAAACAAACGACATCGAAAAATTGCTCCTGCGGGACTGAAATGTAACGCACTACCCGTCACACCAACGAGCTGACCGGAGGCGGTCGTCTTAACCCGCGCCGTGCCGGGGGGGGGGGGTGTTTAGACCCCCCTCAGGTTTTTCGAGGATAACGAAAAAACGACGGCGCGCAGCGCCGCCGTTTTTGGCACTGTTGGGGCATCAATTACGCACATTATGTTTTAAAAAAAATACCTCGGGTCATCTCAGGTCAGGTCACCAGACCAGGTCACGTGACACTGTGGGGTGAGAAGCATTGGAGGAAGAAAACCGAATTGATGCACGCCCACAGTTGTATTAATTCCAGGTATCAAAACCCAAGAACAGAACAAATGAATCATGCCCGAGCGAGAGCAGCGGGTACATGATACAACAATCGAATCGACAACTAAATACCCAGGCAGTATGTCGAAGATCAGAAAAGTGGACAGCTACATAATGTGTGAATGTAAGTATATGGTGATAAATATGTTACGTTAAGTTTGAAGAGCAAAGTAATAATATTTGAGACGAGCGACGAATGAATCAACCGGTTGGCGCGAGAGCAGAACGAGAGTGGGCAGAATGCCACGTTGCCGAGTCTGTAATCGAATATGTTCTAAATATAAATTGAAGTTACGAATACAGAAACTGATTATAGGAAAATCAGGTACGATGAGTTACAAGAGAAATATGAAGACGGAAAACAAATTGCAGATGAATCTGGTTAACCAATAACATATTAATAATATGAAAGTATACGAATTATTTACGTTCTGGAACGTTCCGGCGACAAATATGACGCGGGAATACTATAACTGATGAGATGGGTAAAACGCTGCAAAATAAAGATAAGCCGAAGCACCACAACACCACCTCAAACAAACTTGTGGTCGTACCACAGTCACAGTTTTTGGATGATCTGGTTTACACTTACAGGATTTCATAAGGTCATATATCTAAAATTCTTATATCTTGGATTTTTTTATATCAGCGACCTAAGGTTGGGTCAATTTCGTGACCTACCCATTATAAGTCAATGGGGAAATATTGAAATGCTTCCTATTCCAAGAATACGCAAGATATCAGTATAATTCCTTCTGGATCATGCTATTATAGGCCATTCTTGATGACCTAGGTGCCATTTTTGTTCAGTGACCCCTACAGGGTCAGCCGAGGTCATCCGAGGTCACCAAAGGTTGTATGTAAATAACTCGACATAATGACGATAGAAAAGTGAAACCGACACCAATGTGTTTGTCTCGTCGAAGCACGACTTCCCATGTGTAACATGACCTACTTGGGTCACTACTTGATCCTGACCTGAGGTCAAATTTTTAAGTTGACCTAACCTGGTCAACACTCATATGAGTCGAAGCGCCTTGACGAGACGAACACGATGGCATCACAATGATTGCCTTGTTATCAGGTAAAAAGCTATTAGTGAAAAACTGTTTTGTAAAAAAAAAATGCCTTTTTGACATTTGATGAGCTCTGGAGCCTAAACTATTGACCTGAGCTAAAATCTGAGGACTGACCTGGTACAAATCTGACCTTGTCGATTGCATGTTTCAAGAGCTTTTCATTGCTGTTTTCCGTTTGTTCCTAGCGCTATCATAGTTCCTGTGATATCTGGGGGTTTCTGGAGCGGAGTCTTAAAACTGGCAAATTTGACCTTTGATGACCTCTTGTGACCTCAATATTGGCTTTAGGAAAAACAATATTTGAAGTACTTTCGAATGTGCTTGTCGAGAGCTTTCGAACGCCTTTTTCTGCGTGTTTCTAGCCCTTTTAATTTTCGAGTTAGAGGGGGGGGGGGGGGGGGGGGTGTCCCCCGGGCACGGCGAAGGTGGCGCCGAGCACCGGCACGGCGCGGGTTAACTACCATAAGCTAAAAACAATTCTTAACCAGCATTTTCATGGTGAAAGCTTTATTGGTAAACGGAAAAACAGACATAAAACAGCAAATCAGTAAAGCAATCAGCTTCCCTCTCTTCCAATATAAATGTTGACGGATGTTTCCAATATGCAATATTGGAAACATTCTTAAATCGCGCAACTTGACGCTAAAAATAGGAACGGTTTCTTGCTTTCCACGGCAGGTCGCGACAGGCTTTAGTCGTCAAAGCGTACTATTTTGCATCATACAATACAAATGTTCTCAAATAATATTTATAATAGAGTTAATAAAAACCACAGCCTCATACTATGTAATATATTAATACAAAAATGAGACAAAAGAGACGACAGTTTCAGGCATGGCCCATCTTCAGGTCTGACATTTACGACACTTGTTTTTTTAAACATCATTCTAACGTTCGCAAACACTCGAACACATCTTCCTCTTTGAGAAACAATAAATGCAAAAAACAACTCTACATAATCCACCTATATACACAATGCGCATATGTTACAGGCCTACATAACACACAATATGAACATTGCATCACCAAATGTGTGTGTGTCTGTGTGTGTGTACGTGTGTGTGTGTGTGTGTGTGTGTGTGTGTGTGTGTGTGTGTGTGTGTGTGTGTGTGTGTGTGTGTGTGTGTGTGTGTGTGTGTGTGTGTGTGTGTGTGTGTGTGTGTGTGTGTGTGTGTGTGTGTGTGTGTGTGTGTGTGTGTGTGTGTGTGTGTGTGTGTGTGTGTGTGTGTGTGTGTGTGTGTGTGTGTGTGTGTGTGTGTGTGTGTGTGTGTGTGTGTGTGTGTGTGTGTGTGTGTGTGTGTGTGTGTGTGTGTGTGTGTGCGCGTGCGCGTGCGCGTGCGCGTGCGCGTGCGCGTGCGCGTGCGCGTGCGCGTGCGCGTGCGCGTGCGCGTGCGCGTGCGCGTGCGCGTGCGCGTGCGCGTGCGCGTGCGCGTGCGCGTGCGCGTGCGCGTGCGCGTGCGCGTGCGCGTGCGCGTGCGCGTGCGCGTGCGCGTGCGCGTGCGCGTGCGCGTGCGCGTGCGCGTGCGCGTGCGCGTGCGCGTGCGCGTGCGCGTGCGCGTGCGCGTGCGCGTGCGCGTGCGCGTGCGCGTGCGCGTGCGCGTGCGCGTGCGCGTGCGCGTGCGCGTGCGCGTGCGCGTGCGCGTGCGCGTGCGCGTGCGCGCACGCGCACACACACAGCACAATCCCCCCTATACAAGTTTGTTTACAAATTTCTCCTCGGAATGTTGAAGACTCAAAAGTATTGTTGTCCGCTAGCCAATCGCGGCTTGAGTACCTCCGCGAGGAGTTTCTCCGAATATATTCCATACCCTCAAACGTCTCCAGTCCGAGTGATACAAAAGTCACACACAGCCACAGGCCCTGCGCAGCCAACGCCCTGTCACCGCCGTCCGGAGAGGTCACCGAGAGAGATGGCAGTCCAGCGAAACTGTGGAGGCCGCATTAGATTAGATTAGATTAGATTAGATTATATTTTTAGATTAGAGCATGTGGACTGAGGGGGGGGGGGGGGGGGTATAGATAGCATCGTGAACCCGTGTGATGGAGTTATATTGTATTTGTATTGCAGCTGAAGCATATTTTCTTGTGAAAATATATGATATGTACTATTCCATACCACAAGTATTCCAGTGGTGAAACAGAAAAGTACCTGTAGTTTTATTACATGTCAGTTTTATTAAAGGGAAATAATGACCTTTTCCCACAAAAATGGAGTTAGCACTTGAAATTGCCAGACGAGACCAAAATATATTGTAAATTCATCACATTTTGCATGAAAACTTTCCTACCGAAAGATATTTCAAGTTATAGTTGATAAGCGTTCCACAGTTTTGACGACCAGTACTTGCAAGTACTTTTGGTCCTCATCAAACTGCGGGCTTGTCCCGTATTGCTTTTTTACGCAATGGAGTGGAAAATATATTGTTCGTTCTGCTTGTTATGATTATATGCCCGGCGATCCTCTAAAACTAACAGCGATTGGAAAAGGGGCAATAAAATCGGAAGCTCATCGATGCACATCAACGGCGGCATAGTTAGTGGTTGCGACCCTCAATTTGTGAAAATCGATTCATTTGTTTTCAACATTAGGAGTTTTGTATAATTTGTCTGTGGCTGTATATAACACTATGCTTTATATTATCATGAAAAATAATATTTTCTCCCAAAAAACTAACAAACAATAACACAAAACTGGCAATTAAATCGGAAGCTCATCGATGCACATCGACGGCGACCTATTTAGCGTCGGCGATTTGTTTACAAAGTCACTGTCATGCTTCTCGGCGCATTTAACCATTTGTGGCGAGTTGTTCCTGATTATATGCTGAGAAGCGGGTATCGTCAAAGGCTATCATCCCATATTCCCGTTTAGTATACTCAAGTCCCGTAGCAAGCTTCGTTAATGACGTCACTGGTGCCATTCTTGTGTAACATTGCAAAATATTTCTGATTTTGAGTTGAAAGCTAATTAAAGACTTATTCAAATTATTATTTTTAAGTTTGAAGTTTCTTGTTAATCATTATTAAAGGTATTTTATCACTGTATTTCATAGTAGTTGACACTTCAGAAACTTATGACGTAATAATATTGTATCCAATATGCATTTGCCCTCGCCTTTTGCTATTGTGGCGCAGTGCCGAGTGCTTTGTGAATACTTGCTTGCCTGGGGTTCAAATCATTCCGCCCTTATTTCATTCGAGTTGGTATAGTTTGCATGTTGTTGTTATGCATGGCTTATACTGATAGTCAGTCATGCATCACGGATGCTTCATGGATTGCTTCACGGATTGCTTCACGGATCAGTTTGATCGGAAACGTCACAGAGCCTCCATAAATGTCGCACTCGATGTAAAAAATGGTAGGGAAGGACGAATTTGTCAATGACCTTCATGAAGTACACAAGGTACTTGTTTTGTATTTTTTCTCTCTCCAAACTTGCAACTTTGAATTTGGGAATAATTTTATTTAATTCTTAAATTTAAATAAAATAATTTTAAAATCATAACGGTAGCCTAAGAAATTGTTGCTAACAAAATCAAAAGGTCATTATTTCCCTTTAAAAAAAATGATAATGAAAAATGCAGCCGCCTGCTTTTCGTTGCTCGATTTTTTATTTGCAGTCATGGCTCGATTTGTTTATATAAGAATGGCCTCAGGATCCACGTTAAGTCAAGCTTGTTGTGCGACTCCTGACCCCACCATCCGATCGCGCAATTCCAGTCACCGGCAGAATTTAGAGGCGAAAGTTGAACGTCCCCACACGACTGAGGACGGTCCGCCCGGCCCGCTGGCTTCACCTGACCTTGAGCGCGGCCGCTGCCACCGGCCACAGGTCATCACCGCCAGGAGCAAATAGCGAGCGTCTCGAACCCACCTTGTCAGGGTTGGTCATATTTATAGTCCATCGCTCTCCTGACTGAGCTACATGGGCGGACCAAATTTGTCAAAATATGTTATAGTGTTAACATGTTAACATATTAGTTAATCCGCGCCCCGGTGGCAAGTTAACAATCATGCTACGGCATTCGCACTTTGAGCGCTGATTGGTCAGTTCGCTCTGTGGATGCCGTCACCATGGTTGTGCCCGATGATGCAACTGACAAGTTGTCACCACTTGAGTCAGTTAATATCTTGAAGTTCGCTGAAGTTCGATGAAGATATCTTGAAGTTCGCTGATGATCAGGGCGCTTACTCAGGCTAGAGGTAGCTACTGCGAGCCAGATCTCCTTATGTGATTAGTCATGGCTTTATTTTGTATATCCTTTTTATTTTAGGTCTTTTGCCTCCACCAGCGCTTCATTTAATTTAATTTTTACTTGTACCAGCGCTTTTAATGGCTACTTTATGCTGTTGTTTTTACGGTACAGTGTGATGTTGTGTTTTTGCTTTTTGTACTGTGCGGGCCTGTGTTTCGCGTGGACTCGCGTTATCTGTGGATGTTTTAATTTATCCTAGTCTGACTGCAACTGTAACTGGGCTCTGTGCCTGTGGTTGTTTTGCTGCAATACAATACAATACAATACCATTTTGTACTTGACCCATCACGGTTCGGGCAGGGTGCCAGCAGTGTCGAGCGCTACCGGTAAGAGGTGCTATATTTCTGTGGGAGCAATTTATTTTTAAGCCTTATCTGTTACTAATATTGCACTTCTACTTATCCGATCCCGGCCCCTGTAATTCCTTCCTTATCGGTTGTGAGGGGCTGCCCACAAGACGGGTGTAACTTGAGTCAATGGGAGGCACCACGTTATTTTTACCACCAGGCGGCGCGCATGTCGTTCAGGCCGATAACGGTGTGCGGGGGTATATATATATATATATATATATATATATATATATATATATATATATATATATATATATATATATATATATATATATATATATATATATATATATATATATATATATATATATATATATATATATATATATATATATATATATATATATATATATATATATATATATATATATATATATTCATTGCCACGGTTCACTGTCATACACTCTTGTAGGGGTGCCGGTCCGCCTTGCATACCGGTCGGGCCCAAAAAAGGTCCACGAGTGCCCAAAGAAGATCCGAAAACGCTACTGCCACGCTGAAACTCAGAACCGTTCTATCAGAGATAGCGACTCGGGACCTTCACCAATCGACGCGGCGTGGTCTGAAACGGTGCCGTTTCGTCTTTCATACCGATCGGGCCGAAAGAAGCCCATCAGGACCCAGAGAAGGGTAAAAAACGTCACTGCCACGCTGAAACTCAGATCCTATCAGATATGGCGACTCGGGACCTTCACCAATCGACGCACGGCGGTCGAAAACGGTGCCGTCTTGCCTTTCATACCGATCGGGCCCAAAGAAGGTTCAACCACGCAAAAACGTTGGCATAAGCCGCCGCGCAATCGGCCCGACCGACTTGAGGGACATCTTGCGGTAGGATTTCTAAGCTTTCGAGCGGCGCATCCCATTGCGCAATCGGGCACTCGATTCGATACAGCCTCGGCATAGATCATCGGCAAAGCCACGGCGGCATAATAGGAATCATACGCGATTTGGCGACCACAGAGTGGTACTAGCTGTCGTTTTGTAGTACGAGAAACGGCCTACCACAGGGACGTACTAGTAGTGCCAGTTTCAGAAAATATTTGTCCAATGTCCGACCGATGTCCAAGACCATGGTCAGCTGTCCATCCGAAACTGTCCGAAAATCATTGTTTGTCCGAAATTTGTCCGAAAGCAGAAAAAGTGTTTGATATGGAATGTAAAAGATCCAGTGTATCATTCGTTTAATAAAAAGCAACCAAGTGATTTTCGCAACAAGCCATCCTTGGGCATTGGATGTCCGAAATGTTCAAAGAAATATGCTTATGTCCGTCCGAAAACCGAATCGGTCTTCGGACAAATTCGGAATTCCGAAAATGATTGTACCGATTGGCACCACTAGTTCCTACATATATGGGCATTGGACACACATTACCAGGCATGGTGTCTATCGATGGAACCAACATGTCATAAGTGCCTGTAAGAGCTTCCCGAATGCATTTAAACTTAATTTGATTCATCCCACAATCATAGTGGGATGATTGAACTGGAATCATGGGAAGTGATAATGGACTGTTTCGACGTGTTTCGTAGTGCTCCGT
Source organism: Chirona hameri (assembly GCA_036785665.1). Taxonomy (NCBI): domain Eukaryota; kingdom Metazoa; phylum Arthropoda; class Thecostraca; order Balanomorpha; family Balanidae; genus Chirona; species Chirona hameri. Next base: position 72,288 of record JAXIVJ010000445.1, on the reverse strand, counting down.
TTTTTTGTCTGATTTTATGGCTAAGATATTGATAAGGCTATATAATTTTAGCATCGTGTGAAAGTGCGAATAGCGGAGTATACGTTTGTGTGAAAATATTGTGGTTAAAACTGGGTTTGATTTTTTTTTTCGGTGCCTAAAAATATCAAAACTTGGGTATTTCTTAAACTTGGCAAAGTTTCTGTTAAATCCTGTTAAATTTGGGGACGGCGCTCGATTTTTCCATGCAAATCGCGTGAAGATTTTTGGCGGAACCTCGAATAAAGGAGCTTCGGTTGTTTATGATGAACCACCAATAAGCCGGAGAGCGGAGACAACTTGTGAATTTCGCAATGGAAGATATCGAAACGGTGCCTAATATCATGGCGACAAGCGCTGTGGTGAACGGAGCCGAGGGGGGGATTGCCGTCACTGAATCGGCAGTTGTTGAATCTGCCGATTCTGTTGTGGTTGCCAGTGGAGTGGATGGTTCACGGTAGCTGGCGGTGTGGCAGTGACTGACTCAGCTACAGTTCCAACTGGCGCAGAGAGTACTTTGGAGCACCTGGTTGCTACTACACTAACATCGGCTGCGAATCTAACGCAACTCTTAGCGAATTCTGAGCAGCTGTTCGGGGGTCGCTACGGTGCGGTCTCGGTGTGCGAGACGCTGGCCACGCTGGACTAGCTGGACCTCCGCAGCCTGCGCGAGCAGCTCCACAGCGCGCTGCCGGCATCCATCCCCTCTGTCGGCGGACGTCCGCTGGCCAGAAGGAATGCGGGCAGCTCGGCGCGGCTGGCGGAAGATTGTTGGGCGCTGGGGAGCTCAATAGCCCAAGACGTTCTGACCCACCGCGCCGCCACGGCTACACTGCGACCTGCCGACCGAGCTCCCCTGGCTCCAGTCTCGCCCACTTCCATGGACATTGCAGCAGTGACAACTAACTTAGAGTCGATGATAGCTACGCAGCAGTGGCGGCTCGTGGTCCTCAAAGTACCTGAGGCCCAAGTCCAGAAGTTGCAACGGAGGAGCAGCTGCGACTTGCGAGTTTAGTTAACAAACTAAAACAAATCGCAGGCGTATGAACGGGGGCGAGGCCATTCCCCCGCTATTTGATCAGCATTATTGATACAATCTTTATTTTGTCTAATAAGGAAAATGTTGGTCAGTAAAAGGTAGATCAAGACGAGAGGAGCTCTAATACCTATGCAAATTTTGGATAGGGGGTTGGGGTTCACTCACGATGAGATCGACGTTTCACCTCCACACTTTTCATGACGTTCCTAAGATTCTGAAACAAATATGAAATAAGCCGTTCAAGTTACTTAGGTTTTCTCCCAAATCAGGTCAGAACGTAAGCCAATTTACGGCCGCTTTCAGGCGTTTGGGAGTGCCCCTTTGGTCTCCATTGAATCCGGCGGTGCCAAAATCTTAACTCTTTAGTTCGGAAATTATATCAAAGATTTTGCTTTCAATCATAGCTCTACTATATACAGATTAGTCACAGTTCTCTATGCAAAGAAAACCGGCAGCTTTTAACAAAAAGTCACACCTGGCGCCATCTAGTGCCTGGGCTGACACTTCACGGCAGCATTCGAATCTGAACCATTCGAGCAGTTCGCATTACGCATGCGCCAACCTCTTGAGGCCGGACTGTCAGCGACCTCAGCCGGGCGAGCCGGGCGGCAAATTCCCGAAGAATAGCGACCATTCGCACCTATTAATTTGATTGGTCGAATTCACTTGGATGTGACGTCACAGTCTCCCTACATACCCTGTGATGTACGATATCGTGTGTACTGTGCATGGTGGGGTGTTTAAGTGTAGTGCGTGAAAAAATACATGTCTTTCAAAATTGCTATTAACTTCTATTGGCGCGCCTCGACAGGTAATATAAAACCGAGATTGAAATATAAACGCGTTTTCTGCTTTCTAAACACAGTTGTCGCACGTGTCAACTGAACTGACTTGCTCCGTGCTCGTTTCGTGGAATCTGGGTGGAAAGTTACGTATGTACCAAATGCAAACCGGAAAATCCCCATACCATGCATGGTGTATTGCCGATCACGTACCTCCACTGAGACAACCTGCAACTCTTTATTTCAAATTCAAGTGAATCAAGTGGATTCAAGTGCCTTCTAATATTACGTATGCGATCGAAATAAATACGTATTATCGAAATATTCAGGGAATAATTGTCTAACACTTGCTATTTTGGTCGCCTGCCTGTTTTCAAGTATAAACAAAGCAGTATACATATAATACAGACGCCGAATATAAGCCTACCGATCTGACATGTAAACGGAGA
>JAXIVJ010000445.1:0-65000 GCA_036785665.1 Chirona hameri | reverse complement strand
AATTCACCACATATATTTAAATGCTGAATCAACGTGAATCAATTAAAATATTTGTTTTGATTCTTTGAATCTGAAAGAATCAATTCGCAAAATTGTATATGTGAATCAACAGTGATTGAATCATTCAGATTCCAAAATGAATCATGATTGAATCATTCCAAAAAAAAGTTAATCAATAACCAGTCTGGGTCTGTAAAGGTTTGGTCATCTGTTCCCATTTTTAGCAGGCTCCTGCTAAAAATGTGAACGCAACTTGCTATTTTTGGGAACGCTACATCTTGTATATAACTGCCTTTTCTGCTTTTAGGAAACATATAGATGAAATAATATCACCAAAGATGACAATTTCGGTTGACCTAAGAGGTCATTAACTGGCCCAGACCAAATATCGGTATATTGCCAGATAGCTAATACATATTGCACATACAGGTATCGCGGTGGCCGGAGGGACCTCGGCTAGTCAGCCAGAATATTTTGATCTCTAAAATGGACAGTTATCAAATAAACGAAGACGAATGAAAAGGTGCCCGAACCATATACCCACATTTATCTTCGAGCAGACACAATTCACAACGCGATGCAGCGATAACAATAACAGCAAACCCCATGCGGTAGATAAAATACCCACCCCAGCAACGCCCCACACCGACAGCAATATGGCGGCCGCAAAAGGTGTGTTTTGCTGGGGTGGTAGGAGGGTCGCCTGGGCGTATACCCCCAGACGACCCCCCCCCCCCCACGGTTTGGCTACCCTCAGCCGACCCACCTACCACCCATGGCCTTACCATGTCCTTACGACCCGTCAATAGATAAGGACCCTTGAATGTTTTACGGACTTTCCAGCCAAACTTCAAAATTTTAATTTAAGACAACTGTTTTTAATCGTCAATTAGAGCCCCACCCCGAATCCTCGTAATACAAATATTGTTTGTTTGATTTCGATGTCCGCGGAGAACCGCGCGCGCGCGCATTTTGAACCCAACGATCTTTTGGCTACCACCCGCTACTATAGCCTAACGACCCCGACCACCCACTGTAGTCGAAGGGTAGTAATCTCTACCACTACTCCAGTCAACCATCAATGCGGTGGTAGTGGGGTGGTAGAAGTGTCGTTGCGGTGGTACAGGTGTGGTAATAAGGCTATAGGTGGTAACGGTGTAGTAAAATATTTTTCAGTGTATGCTAGAAAGGATGAAATTCCGAAAGTTGGATTGCATAACGACATTTGAATGTTAGGCGAAAGACCTTGCACACGTGGTTTGCGACAGCTGAGATATAATCTGCACCACTCGCTTCCTTCTTTGATAGTTATGCCTCTTCTGTGCGTACATATTCAGGGAATGCGCTTAGGCGTCCCAATCTTTATAAAACAACAATAGTTTTGACGAAACAATGGATCTCGCAGAGGTCATTTTTCGGTAACTTGATAGCGAGCGTTGGCGACAATTTTTTTTTTTTAGTCCGAATGTTTTTGAATGGATGGATTTCCGAGGTCAGACCCAGCGCTAAGCATAGCTTGTTGTGCAGGCCCTGACCCCACCACCCGATCAAGCAATTCCTGGCGTCCGGCAGAATTTAGAAGCGAAAGTTTTACGTGCCCGACATACTGGCCACGGTCCGCCCCGCCCTCTGACGTCATCTGACCTTGAGTGTGACCGCTGCCACAGGCCACAGCCATCCCAGTCAGGGGCAAATAGCGAGCGCCGAAGCGACTCGAGCCCGGGCTGCCACTACCGGGTGAGGTCAGAAGCCCGGTGCTCTCCCAACTGAGCTACAGGGCGGAACAAGGGGCGGGAACAGCGGATTAGGTCAACTGAAAAGTTTGACCTCAGGTCAAGGTCAACTGGTGACCCAAGTTGGTAATGTTGCATATTGGGGAGACGTGTATCGACGAGACAAGCAAATTGGTACCATTTTCTCTTTTCTATCTTCATTATGTCGATAGTTATTGACAAAACAGTGTTGGCGGTCACGAAATTGACCTGACCTTAGGTCACCGATATAAGAAATCCGAGATCAACAAATTGTTGGTATCTATGACCTTATTAAGTCCTGCGAGATTGAAACTGATCTGCGTAAACTGTGAATGTGGTACTACTGCAAACGTTTTGGAGTTGAGGTCATCACGTGACCTGATCTGGTGACCTGACCTGAGATGACCCGATTGCCAATAATTTTACATAATGTGGGCAGTTCATTTCTGAACAGGTGTGCAAAAAGCGAAATTTTACATTTTTGTTTCCATTTTTACATTTACATTTTGTACATTTACATTTTGTACATTTACATTTGTACAGTTTACACGTGAGGAAAACTGTCCCAAGCACAGAGAATAAATGATCACGCAACACAAAATATGCTTCATGGATTTCACTCACAATACAACACATAAGGTATGCTTGCAAGCAAAAATATCAACGAGTGGTTTTCTGGATCATACAGACTTAATGGCATAATCTTCACATTGACTTCACCTGTAATTGGGCACATGCCTGTTGGTGATTGAATGCAAATATAGAAATACAGAAATAATCGTTAATAGCAGCGGCGTTTCTTTGAGGCCTTCGGGTTTTCGCTGCCGGTAGGCGTATTTCGGTCTCCCGCATTCTAATTGTCACCGGTTAGCGTAAAACTGAACATAAGTCAGTCAAAAATATAGATATTGCTTTGAAATTTGGTTTGGGCATCGTCCATATTTGGTTCTCCAATATGTATCCGGTTTTTTAATATATTTAAGAAGAAAAAAATGTTTTTTTTTGGTGCAAAATTATCCACATTTTTCTTCTTCTCTCAAATATATTAAAAACCGGAAGATATATTGGAGAACCAAGCATAGACGATACCTCATACCAAAACCGAATTTCAAAGCAATATCTATATTTTGACTGACATATGTCGTGTTTACGCTAGCCGGTAGCAATTAGAATGAGGGAAACCGCGCGACAGGCCCAGCTCGGTAGCGGGCCGGTAGCGGGCCGTTAGCGGCCATTGACTTACGTTAAGCGAGTGGTAGCAAGCTTGTAGCGAAGGCGAGTGTCGCAGTGAGTGTCGCATGAAAGCTTTATCGAAAATAACTCGCGTATTTACTTCAACCGATTGCAATGAAACTTTCAGTACCCTACCTTTTAACCATTTGACATATACTCTCAACTTTTGTTAAGTTTTATCCCCCATGACCCGTGACCTATGACCTGTTTCTCAAGGTCATGCTAGGCGCAACTGGCGTCCCGTAGTATCGTGCTTGTAACTTGTGCAATTTCCGAGTGTTAGCTGCTCAGGAGTATATGCACAGGCGGAGGTGTCAACAGGTGACATCTATGGTTTCCCACTGAGATTGTGACCTCAGTTGACCTTTTCAGAGGTCAACCGAGGTCACTGATCTCCGATGACCTGATACGACTTGTTTGCCCTATGGCAGTATCTAGGACATTTTGTGACGCTGATTTCAAATTTGGCATCCATTTTACATTGTTATATGTTCCACTGGGGTCATGCATTTTCACAGTTCAACGGGGGGCCACTGACCTCCGACAACTTGAGATGACCTTTTTGGAATCTGGTAGTTCCTAGCACATTTTGTGACGCTGATTTAAATTTTGGAATCCATTGTGTTTCGCTCGGTTTCGCTCGTGAAACGCCCATCCAGGCGTCTAACTGAAAGTATTTTGCTGTGGTGACAATCCTTACCGAGGAGTTTCATCGTGCGACAGAAATTGCCCTAGATTCGTCGTGAGCGACAATCTGGCCATTTATAGACCTCTGGCCGGTCTCGGTCGGGGTGGGAACGTGAGCCATGTCCCGTGATGTAGGAACGGTGCTATATGCATTGTCGCTACTCATTCATTTACATTTAAATTGTTTCTTACGATAGTTACGACTCCCAGGTTTACACGACCGGGAACAAGCACTTGTCAACGACAAGGCAATTATTGAACGAAGCTTCCATTCAAACGACGAAACGGTGGCTCCTAGTACCAATCTCCCCCACGCTATCGTGCCAACTAGAGGTAATCGCTGTTCTGCAATGCATAGCACGGGAAACCGATAGCTGCCAATTTGTCCAATTTGCATTTAAAATGCCAGATTTAAACACACGAGCAGGTGCACGCAAGCACGCAATCACATGCGTGGCGCCGTGGCAATTAATGGGACATTGGACATGCCTGGCATACAACTGTTAATGCTTTATGCTTCGCGTTTGCTCGACTAAAATTATTCCTACGTGATGTTACATATTTTCGTGATTTGATTGTATCATTCACAGAATGGACATTGACATTGGACACGATGACATTTTGGGAGAAATACACGCGTTCACATATATCTCAGAACCATTTGATACAGCCACACACAATATATGCTCATTTGAAATGTTTTGCTTCGGTGGTCCTTTCAGGAACATAGCAATATAACAAAAATGATGTCATAAAACTCCGTACTCCAGTATAAAGCCAATCTTGTGTCACCGCAACCAAATGTACGACTAGCCCGGTTTTATATTACTGGCTGCCATTCCCTCTACCACTCAGACTGGTATCGGCAGCCCCCGGACGCACCAAGACCGCGACATATAGCCGATATATCGTGCAATGGAATGTCGAGCTGAGTTCAGTAATGGAATGTCGAGCCTGAGTTCAGCAATGGAATGTCGAGCTGAGTTCAGCAATGGAATGTCGAGCTGAGTTCAGTAATGGAATGTCGAGCTGAGTTCAGCAATGAATATCGAGCTGAGTTCAGCAATGGAATGTCGAGCTGAGTTCAGTAATGGAATGTCGAGCTAATTCAGCCTGCTCGCGGCGTCCGAGTGGCATCGTTCGCCACTGAACTCAAGCAATTCCGGGAGTTTCCCGAAAGTCGGGACATTGACAGGCAAATGAGACACGGGACGGGAACTAGAACTGATCAGACACCGAGCTGGGACTGATTCAGATGAGACACGGAACTGGGGTTGGATCAGATGAGACACGGAGCTTGATCGTCTGAGACACGGAGCTGGATCGGCTGAGACACGGAGCTGGATCAGGTGAGACACGGAGCTGGATCAGATGAGACACGGAGCTGGATCGTCTGAGACACGGAGCTGGATCAGGTGAGACACGGAGCCGGGGCCTGAACCTGACCCGTTAGGAGCGATCGCACTGTATCTCATCAGTCTTGTCGGAGCCAACTAACTATAGTATTAGACAATCAACCCCTCACGACACAGCAACACTGAGCCGAACAACACTGAGCCGACCAACACGGTATGAAACATATTCTGGCATAATTAACTTAGCCACGCAGCGTGCTGAATTGCCAGTGGGCGTAGCGGGCAGGCATACATATTGCTGACTGATGATGTGTGCTTGGTGCCTTAGGTTGGCTGCGTAATTCGTACACAGACACTGAGCTGCGGTCGGAGAGCTCAAACTAAATTTGGTCATCACAACGATTCCCAAAAGGATGAGGTACTACAAAAACCCATCACCAGTGGTGTGGTAGTTTGAAGAGGGTGTACAGTCTGTAGTCCATTTTTCCCACAAACCTTTCGGATAACTCAAGACTAGAAAACAGCTTTTCAATTTGTATTGATCGAAGTCTTTTCCACGGCCAGAGGATTGTTTGCTTACGCAGGGATTCGTTTTGTGGATAAAGTGTATCTTTTACTTTTATGATTACTTCGACAGTTTTGCTTGACTTGGTACCTACATGATTGAAAACTCTGCAAGCCGGCAGGGGTTCCGCCACGGGGGGACGGGGGAACGTGTCCCCCCCCCCATTTTCGGATTTTAACATTACGCCTATGGGCGTTGCATGGAAATAATCGACTTCAGAATTCCTCCGTCCCCCCCAACTTTCGGAAGGTGGCGGCACCCTTGTAAGCCGGTGTGTTCTGGGAATTGTTTTCGTAAAGATTACTGCAATGATAAATTGGGGTTGTTGATACATTGATACAGGCAATAAATATCCCTATATGACAAGCTCCAATACAAACCGCCAGCAAACAACTGAACGTGAATTGCCATTATTGGGTAGCATGCTAAATTATTTTATTTTTACCCATTTACTTTTTCCCCTGATCCCAATGTTTTGCGTTTGGTGGCGGGAGTCACTAACATTTCAGAATAAAATGGCCTCAGTGCCTTAGCAATCGTGTTCAAACTATCAGGACCCCGGTGCATACAACTTGAACTACCAGATTAACTACGTATCTGTATCAACGGAGCTCCCATGCCAGGGATCAGGGCCCACTCAGTAGGGATCAGGGCCCACTCAGTAGAGATCAGGGCCCACTCAGTAGGGATCAGGGCCCACTCAGCACGTTGACCTCACAAACATGCTAGGGATCAGGGCCCACTCAGCACGTTGTCCTCACACACATACCAGGGATCAGGGCCCACTCAGCACGTTGACCTCACAAACATGCTAGGGATCAGGGCCCACTCAGCACGTTGTCCTCACACACATGCCAGGGATCAGGGCCCACTCAGTAGGGATCAGGGCCCACTCAGCACGTTGACCTCACAAACATGCTAGGGATCAGGGCCCACTCAGCACGTTGTCCTCACAAACATGCCAGGGATCAGGGCCCACTCAGTAGGGATCAGGGCCCACTCAGCACGTTGTCCTCACACACATGCCAGGAATCAGGGCCCACTCAGTAGGGATCAGGGCCCGCTCAGCACGTTGTCCTCACACACATGCTAGGGATCAGGGCCCACTCAGCACGTTGTCTTCACAAACATTCTAGGGATCAGGGCCCACTCAGCACGTTGTCCTCACAAACATGGCAGAGATCAGGGCCCACTCAGCACGTTGTCCTCACAAACATGCCAGGGATCAGGGCCCACTCAGTAGGGATCAGGGCCCGCTCAGCACGTTGTCCTCACACACATGCTAGGGATCAGGGCCCACTCAGTAGGGATCAGGGCCCGCTCAGCACGTTGTCTTCACAAACATGCTAGGGATCAGGGCCCACTCAGCACGTTGTCCTCACAAACATGGCAGGGACCAGGGCCCACTCAGCACGTTGTCCTCACAAACATGCCAGGGATCAGGGCCCACTCAGTAGGGATCAGGGCCCACTCAGCACGTTGTCCTCACACACATGTCAGGGATCAGGGCCCACTCAGTAGGGATCAGGGCCCGCTCAGCACGTTGTCCTCACACACATGCTAGGGATCAGGGCCCACTCAGCACGTTGTCTTCACAAACATGCTAGGGATCAGGGCCCACTCAGCACGTTGTCCTCACAAACATGGCAGGGATCAGGGCCCACTCAGTAGGGATCAGGGCCCACTCAGTAGGGATCAGGGCCCACTCAGCACGTTGTCCCTAATGGCTAATACCATGGCAGAGATCAGGGCTCACCCAATTCATTGCCCTCAATATCATGGGAGAAAACCCACTCAACTCGTTGTCCTCAGTGGAGAAGGGCCCACGCAACAAGTTTTTCTCACTCTAAAGATATTTTACACCCTTTGGGTGTAATGATGGAGTGGCCTATAATGAGAACCCACTTACACCACTATTACCATGGTGCAACACCCTTTTGCTGCAGTAATATCCTGTACTAACACCGACTATACCACCTGGATACACCCTTTTTACACCAACCTTACACCACATGGCTTTTCGTACACCCGCGCTACATCCGCCCCGTATACACCCGTAATGAGGGGTGTATACGGGGGGGGGGCCGTATACACCCCTCATTACGCCCTTCGTACCATCCACTTACACCTTATATACACCCTTTCTACACCTCCATACACCCTTGTTCCATCCATCGTACCATCCACCGACACCTAATACACCCTTTCTACACCGCCCATTTCCGTTCCTTTTGTTGCAAACAGAAACAGAGAAAGAACGTTTTGCCTGTATTTTTATCAAACAACACAGACAGGGAGCCACGCATACGTGGCATACCGCCATCCAGCGGCGCCAGGGTCCTCCTCACCGTGTCAACCTGCGGCGGCGGCGCGGGTTTCACTGTACACAATTCACCAAGTTTTCAATTCAACATGCAACAAGTTTCACTGTACAAACTTCACTTGGTTGCACATTGTAAAGCGTGCACACATACTTGCACAAGCCTTACAACACCAGGTCGTGATAAATAACAGCCCCTTACTTACCTCTAAATCGATTCAAGCCTGCACCTGAATGTCCTGCACGCGCCGTACACGGCGTACTGTCTCAAAATGGCTGCCGCTTCGCTCGCAAAAGGTGTACAAAGGGTGTTTCTGAAACATGTCTGTATGGTGTCGTCATGGTGTAGGCAGGGTGTAGGCTCGGTGTTTCGACAACGGCGTCCATGGTGTTTTGGCAGTGTGTTACTGAGGTATGTTACTTATGGTGTTCAGAAGGTGTATTTAAATAGAATACCCCCCCCCCCCCAGCTCAGGTAAGCGGTGGTGTACTGCAGGTGTCAAAGAGTTGTATTTGTGGTGATTAACAGGCGTAGATTGGATGTTATTGTATTGTTGGTGCAACTTGGGTGCGCATTTTGTTTCCAGTGCTCAATAGCATGGCTTTGTGAGGGGGGACGGCACCAATACCCCTTGGATCGGCACGTGTTGCCACTTGATAGCCGTGCAGTCAATCAATAGTTGGTGTTCAGAGGCGAAGCTCCAGCTGTCGAGCGGGTCAGCCAGGGCCTCGGATAACATGTTAACGGGGGGGGGGGGGGTCAAAATTGCCCCCCCCCCCCCCAGTGGAGGGAATTTCCCCGTCAGTGGAACCAATTTGCCTCCCCCAGTGAAACTGAGTTAACCCGCGACTTACTGGGGGGGGAGCTATTTTTTGCCTCCCCTCCCCTTATTTTGCAATAACTCATAAACCAACGCCAGTATCGTCACCAATATTGCGTTACCTTCTCTCACATTAATTCTACACATGTTGACCAAAGGAAAAAGTTGAGGTTATGATAGGTCAACCAGAAATGACGTCAGAGTGACGTCATGTTCTTCGGTTTGTTGCAAAATAATGGTTTGCGGAAAACGCTGTCAAAGATACGTTTGAGATAAATTAAATTGGCTTAAATCAAATTACTGACAATAGACCGGTCTATCAAATTGCCATCTCAGATTTGTGAGTTTTTTTTATTCAAAATTTTGAGAAATCCAAATACATTTGCTTTTACAAAATTTCAACAACAAAATCAGAAATATCCAAAACCCGGATCATATGTTATTGCGACGTGTTTGGTGAATATGTGTACCAAATTTGAAGTCGATATCTTCAAAAATGACTGAACTTATGACCTTTAACACGCGCCCTGGAGGGCCTCTGATAATTACACGCCCTGGAGGGGGGGGGGCGGATTTCGCCCCCCCCCCCCCCCCCTATGATCTCGAAAACAACGCAACGTAGCGACAAGCGGGAAACGACGTTAGATAGCTCGAGACAAGCTCTTTCGAAAGTATTTCGCTAATTTTTTCTTCAGGTCAATATTGAGGTCACCAGAGGTCATCAAGGGTCAGATTTGCAAGTTTTCAAGACTTCGGTTCGAACACCCCCAAATATCTCGGGAACTATGATAGTTAGCGGCAAACGGAAAAAGCAATCAAAAGTCATTGAAAAATGCAATCGACATAGGTGTCCTCAGATTTGAGCTCAGGTCAATAGTTTAGGCTCCAGAGGTCATCGAATGTCAAAAAGGTGATTTTGTTTTCAAAACTGTTTTCCCCAAATAACCTTTTACCTAATAAAGATAAAGCAATAATGTTTACGCCATCGCGTGTGTCTTGTCAAGGCGCTTCGAATCATATTCATGGTGACCGGGTTAGGTCAACTGAGAAATCTGACCTCAGGTCAAGGTCAAGTGGTGACCCAAGTTGGTCATGTTGCATATTGGGAGACGTGTCTCGACGAGACAAACATATTGGTACCGTTTTCTCTTCTCTATCTTCATTATGTCGATAGTTATTGATAAAACCGTGTTGGCGGTCACAAAATTGACCTGACCTTAGGTCACCGATATTAGAAATCCGAGATCAACAAATTGTTGGCATCTATGACCTTATGAAGTCCTGCAAGATTGAAACCGATCAGCGTAAAACTGTGGCTGTAGTACTACTGCAAACGTTTTGGAGTTGAGGTCATCACGTGACCTGGTCTGGTGACCTGACCTGAGATGACCTGAGGCCAATAATTTTACATAATGCGGGAAGTTCATTTCTAAACAGGTATACAAAAAACGGCGGCGCGCAGCACCGCCGTTTTTGCGCTATCCTCGAAAAACCGGAGGGGTGGGCGGATTTCGCCCCCCCTCCAGGGCGCGTGTTAAATGACAAAAATTGACCACCTCTCACAGCATTACTATGCATACAAAATGCATTCCCGTTTTTGCTTTTTACTTCTATTTATATGGAACAAACAATGTTTTAAGGTCATTTTTCGCGTTCTAGACGAGAGAAAAAACCCATAAACATGTGTTACAACGCCTAATGACCGTAATCTGCAGCTTGACCTCGTGACCTCGGATGACCTTGACCTGACCCAAGGTCATAAACAGCTTATAATGGTACTTAGAAGTGTCAGACACACGAATCATACCGATTTATCGACTGCTTATGCGTTTAATATCTCAATTTTGCGCGACAATTCCTTCCATCGAAACCTTTCGACACGGTCAAACATTTTGTACTTGACCTGACCTGTGACGTCATCAGGGACCCCGAGGTCAAGAATATTATGTTTCCCTCGATAAATTTCCCAGGGCTATCGAATACCGTTTTATTTTTTACAATCAGCCCAGTAGTTCCGAAGATCCGAAGTGGGGAGGGACACCAAATAGCCCCCCCGTAAGTCGCGTTATGAAATATACCCCAGTAACTCGCGGGTTAATTCAACACGAGCGGGCACTAGGATACATCACTAGCCTTTACAAAAATATTTCAGTCACCCGACGTTTTTTACTGTACTGCATGGCCTCGGATAGCATGTTAATGGGGGGAGGGGGGGGACTTCCCCCGCAGTGACTGGGGGGAAAATTTGGTCCCTCCCCAGTGACCAAATTTTTCCCCCTAGTGGGATCAAAATTCGTAGGTAACATACGATTGCACGGTCGGTAAAGTAGATAACAGGGTCACTGAAGCATGCTTTCAACTTAAAACCAATAAAACACTGTTTACAGCTACCTAGCGTAGCTTTGAGATCTTGAGGACCGACCCGCCCCTCGTCGCGTCGGTTCGAAGTTGGCGTGGACTACAGGTGTCGATTTATATACGTTTGGGGTGGCCATCGGCCTCAATATTTTGAGTTTGGTCTCCAAAGATGCTTTTGGCTCCCTCAATGTTTTCTGGCCAATGGCGGATCCAAGGGGCCCAAGGCCAAATCTCCCAAACCACCTGAAATTAGCAAAAAATGACGTATTTTCTAATTAAAAAGCCAAGAAACCTCTATGAAAGAAAGTTGATTAATCGCCCATTCATCCATAAAGAAGCAAACTCCGATGAGTTTGTTTTATTGTTTTATACTTTTTGTGGATTTCGCCGCAAAAAAAAACTCTTGTGTTGCCATTCTGGGTTCTCCCTTGTGTCTGGCCTTAGATCAGGCATTTGACACATATACCATGGTTTCAGCCACGGTGATCCGTGGAAAACCAAGCATCTGATGAATTCGTTGGTTCTAGGAACATAGACTACCCAAAACCACCTTCATCACATCACACGACGAAACCGGGGGAATATCGGCGAAGCAATGCTTCTCTCTTTCGTAAAGTTTTAGCTGTTGGTGTCCTCTGGGGTGGCCCTCGGCCCCCCCCCCCCCCCAAAGGCGTCCTCGGCCCCACAGCTATATTTCGATCGAATAACCGATTTCAACGCATATCTGACGAGTAAATTTAGGGCTGTGTGCCAGCATTTGGCCGACACGACCGATGATGAATGGGTCTCTCGAAAACAAGCCGACGTTGAGCCGATATCAGCCCGATGCTTGGTAGGACGACGGCCCGAATTTCATCTATTTCGTTTCGAAAGCAATGTACCACGTTTATGTGGTATGAGCATCATTCGAAAGTTTTTAAAAAAAACGTTGAAAACGAATAGCAATTATTTCAGTTATTAACGTCTAACCGTAATATGTGAGATGAGTTGTACAGTAATCAGCAATCAACGGCAACAACCATGGTAACAACTATTCTTAGTTTTGGTGCCTCGTTTTCCTTTCCAAGGAATACCATTTTCCATTGCAAGGCATACCTATTGCATGGGTTGGATCTGCACTTATTAATACGATAATTTGATGAGTTACTAATTGCAGGTCAACTATTTTTTTTTAGTCGAAAATGAAACGTCTCACAAAATGTTTAACTAATGTTTTAGTTTTATTGTCTAAGGGATATGATGGCTCTAATGGAGCCCTTGATCCATTGGCGCATCCAGAACGTCCAAAAACGTCGTTTTGAAGAACTGACTCAAAACTCGTCCGACTTTGTGTGCAAACAAACGTGCTAACGTTGCAAACGAAGTCGTGTCGTGCCGAGTCGAGGGTGGGACGTTTTAGGGGGAGGTTGGGTTGGGACGCTCCTTATTTTTTTATCTCGAAAATTGGCGGCGTGCATCACTGCCATTTTTGGCACACCTGTTTCGGCATGAATTGCGCACCTTAAATAAACATTTTGACTAGGTTCATCTCAGGTAAGGTCACCAGGTCACATCAAGTGGCCCCACCTCCAAAGATGTTTGTGGTCGAGTCACAGCCGCAGTGTTTGACTGAGCGATGTAGCAATTTCTAAATGAATTTAGACGAGCTATCTAACGGTATTTGTGGATTCTGCCTGGTCCCCATTGGAGACGAGTTTGGGGGTTGGGGCGTCAGATGCCTCCCCTAGCACGACTGAGCTGGCGCCGAGCACCGGCAGGGCGCTGGTTAAGAACTGCTTTAAAACAAATTCTCCCTTGTATAAGCTGCTTAGATCTTCCTTCAGGAAATGTGTTAATGTTCGACCGATTTAGTTGTATTGGTAAAGCTATGGCGTCGGTGGACCCTTCGCTCCGTTCATGTCCGGTCCCACAATCGTTTTCAAAAATCGACATCACAGGTGTGGACCCTCGATGACGGGCGTGTTTAAATTTATAATTTTTATTTAGCTTCATTATTGTATTATTCTACTAGTTTATTTCTGTTTTACACTTATGTTTGTCGTTATCCCACTTATAATGTATCAGTACTTATGCATAGGTACGCTTAGTCAAGGACGTGGCAAGGGGGGCACGGCCATACCCCCTCCCTCCGAGCAAACCAATTACCAATGTATACTAAATAAAATGCGATTTTTTTTATGACGACCCGACCCTAACCCCCCGTCAACAAAATTTGGCGGAGGAGCGAAATATGATTTTACCACTGACGTGTCCCCCCCCCCCTGATAAAAATCCTTGCTACGTGCCTGCGCTTAACCAAATGCCTTAGCAGCATGCTTTGTTCGAATTGACCCCAGTGAGATTCCTTAGCCGAGGCCCTGGCGTCAGTGGAGCCCGGTAACTGCGCCCACGAAGTCCACCGGTCAAGTATGTATGTACATACATCATGTCCATAGTCTATAGTCTGTGGCTGCCATCGAACTCGGTCTCATTTGAACGCACACAGAGTGCTCGAACCAGTATCGCACCGGTATTGAACGCATACAAAGCGATCGCAGTTGAAGTGGAGATATCTCCATTTGCAGCACGGACGTACCTGAGATTATGGCGACGCTTACAGTAGTCTGGAGCTTGAACTTTATACAAAGCATGAGGATTATCAAACGACTCAAGATAGTGTACTGATTTAAACGTTGAACATGCTTAGTCATTGGACTTTCATGCACGATGCATCACTTGCTTCCATTGGCAAATGACTGTTGAGAGCAAATATTTAAAACGTCAGGCTGTATTTAGTTGTTGCCTTGGGCAAAATAACGGTTTGACAGACAAAGGTGGTTGGACAGCGAGTGAAATGACCATGATAGCTGTAAAAGAGCGCATCAGAGGCACTCGTATGTATGTACCTGCCATGGGAAAACTGACTCAGATAAGGTATCGGCGAAACGGGACAGTCATCGGGGCGAGGGCGTTCTGAGTGTGCAAGTCTATGAATGGTTTCGAGATGCCCTATCATCATCTTCATCATCATCATCATCTTCATATCATCATCATCATCATATGTGCCCTATCATCTTTGTATAACGAAATGTCATGCACAACGCATACAGTTTCGGTGTTATGCTTCGCTGGAACTTTGGTCGAAGTTAAAGGGACATTCCCACCTTAACACTAGTTTTGAGTTGAGATAGCTAATTTAGTGGCCTTAGAGCGAAACTTAGGGGGGTAACATTGAAAACAAACACAGATATCTGGTCTAAGAGAAATTCAATTGTGATTTTAAAATTTGGGCCTTAGTAAGGCCCACCCTTATATGGAGTTTTGTACCGATGACGTCAGCTCTCGTTATGGCCGGGTGTACTTGTTTGGAATGAAACCTTTATTTTCTATGATCGCGAATCGTGATGTTTGATTGTTGATTGATGTGTTACGCCGTGCCATCAACATGTGACCAGTTTGAATCTTTTTAAGTCAATAATTTCAATTTAAGAGCAATCAGGTATGCCTCGAATACCCTGTGTTGTGTGTGGCGAATCAAATATGTATACTACGGTGTACAGGTGAGTCGTCATGCTATTTCATTTACCAACAGCTAACGGCCCAACAGGTTCCTATTTTCCTATCAACGTATTTACTAATTATGCTGTGATTATCGTTTCAAATATCACAAGAGCATAAGCCAGACAAAAGGCAATTTGTTTAGCATTAGGAGAAAAAATATTTGGGTAATCAGACGCCTATGACGGATACTTTTGTTTAAAAAAATAAGTGGGAAAATGTGCCACGTGCCATTATTTTAAGATTGAAAAGAAGGTTTTGACACATTACAAAATTGAAAGAGGAAATTGTACTTTTACGTTACCCTGAGGAGGATTTCAAAACACATTTCACCAAATAAAAGTTGCTTATATTGTATATGAAATGCTGAAACATGCCAATTTTCTGCATTTTGTTCACATTTGGCAGGGGCTATGCCCACTGGTATTCCACTGCAACTGTATCCGCCAGTGGTGTTCTATCAATATGTTTGCTAGGGATGATGTTCATTGTTCAGTGAGCAAAATGATAAATTATGGAAATGTAAGATTATTTGACCAAAAGTGATACAGGTAGATAATATTCGACTCAGGTAGGTACCTGTCAGTGCACCGTGTAATTCCATTCACAGTATGGCAGCATATGGTAACATCAGAAAAGCAGCTGCAATGTGCACCACAGCAAAAATTCCATATTTCTTCTGACAAAGGCATTAAACCTAACCAGGGTGTGTCAGGAAGCAATTATAATAACATAATCAAACCTGACCTAACCTTTACAGCAATTACGGTTACAGGGACCAACGTTTAGAACAATCCGCTCACTGCGCTGCAGCCCTACTGGGAGCTGTTGTACCCCAGACCCCCAGACCATCTTGTAGACAAAACCTAACCCTAAAGCGTAAATAAGTTGTCTGATGTATTAATGCAACCTAACCTAATCTAACCTATTTATAATAATAACGGCTTCGTCAGAAGAAATATGGAAATGCTGCCCTGGTGCACAATGCCTCTGTTTTTCTGATGTTACCATATGATGCTGTGACGTCATACTGTACATAAGATGGTGCACTGACAGAAAGTGTTTTACCCTGTATCTTACCCCGTGTGACCTGCCACTGTGTCTGACCCTGTGTGACCTGCCACTGTGTCTGACCCCGTGTGACCTGCCACTGTGTCTGACCCTGTGTGACCTGCCACTGTGTCTGACCCTGTGTGACCTCTCACTGTGTCTGACCCTGTGTGACCTGCCACTGTGTCTGACCCTGTGTGACCTGTCACTGTGTCTGACCCTGTGTGACCTGCTGCTGTGTCTGACCCCGTGTGACCTGCCACTGTGTCTGACCTGTGTGACCTGCCGCTGTGTCTGACCTGTGTGACCTGCTGTTGTGCCTGACCCATGTGACCTGCTGCTGTGTCTGACCTGTGTGACCTGCTGCTGTGTCTGACCCGTTTGACCTGTTGCTGTGTCTGACCCGTGTGACCTGCCGCTGTGTCTGATCCCATGTGACCTGCTGCTGTGTCTGACCCTGGTTGTTGTATGCTGGTTGTTGTACTGTATGTTGGTGTGGTCGTGCCATGACCTGAGCTCCCCCCCCCCCTTGAGTTGACCGCCCCTCTCTACCCACAGGCGGTAAAGAAGCGTCTGCCCCAGTCCGAGTCGGAGCCGAGCTCAGCGGCCAAGCGTCCCTCGAAGGAGGCAGGCAGGGCTGGCCAGCTGACCGAGCGCAGCCAGGTGGCCGCCCGCTTCCGGCCGGCCTACTTCCTTTCCCTTTACCTGCGTTTTTGCCTGAAGCAGATCGTTCTCATTTAAAGAATCTGGATGGCTGTGTTGTACGGTGCCTTTTTTATTTTGCTCGGTAAATGCTGAATAGGGACGCTGTCGTGTGGTTTTGGTAACCACAGGATGCATTTTGTCGCATTATTCGTCAAGGAAACACATTTCGGTTTGATAATAGTTCATCAGTTTGTTGCATCCCAGCTAGTCAAGGGTGGGCACAATGTGGTGTATTATACTGTTAACCGTTTCCTGCACTGCGATACGAAAATAAATGTAGAAAACATTACACTGTCAGCGAAATAAAATCATGCTGGAATATCAAACGGAAGATTTCGTGATCAGTGTCTTAAGTATGGTCTGTACTCTGTACACAAATTTTCAGCGAAATCGAGATACCCGGCGGACCTTCGTATGTATGACCGTCCGTATTTCGTAAGATACGAAAATCCAAGACCAAAAACATTGGATTCGTGATCAGCGCATCGGATATGGTTTGTGTACCAATTTGCAGCGAAATCGACATCCCGGCGGACCTTCGTATGTATGTATGACCGTCCGTATTTCGTAACATACGAAAAATACCAGATCAAAAATATTGGATTCGTGATCAGCGTACCGGATATCGTCTGTGGACCAATTTTCAGCGAAATCGAGATATCCCGGCGGACCTTCGTATGTATGTATGACCGTCCGTATTTCGTAAGATACGAAACAATCCCAGATCAAAAACATTGGATTCGTGATCAGCGTATCGGATATGGTTAGTGTATCAATTTTCAGCGAAATCGAAATGCCTGAAATATCAAATGCAGTTTGATCTGCTCCTAGTTTGACGGTGGTGTACGAAGACTCATACGTTTCAATGGTTGGTTGGTTTTGTATTCAAAGCGCCAGAATTGTCTCGAAAAAAGTGTGCTATATTTTGGCAGCGTAAAGGATTTCTGTATAGCTCTCTAGAGCTCAATATGACGTCATCATCCCAAATTTAAACAACTTAATTTTTATCAAGTTAAGTGTCGTTTTCGAGAGGTAAAAATATCACCATCGTTTCCAGCAGCACTTACTTCATATTTTCGGGTACAACCGGCATATATTTGACAACTTTCAGAAAGGTGGCAATGTCCCTTTAATGACAGTACTTGGCCGGATTAGAATGGCCATCCCCCATCCACCCCCCCCCCCCCCCCATCCCCCGCCCCACCTACCGGAACTCGACAGTTCCTAGACAGTTCTTGACACTGAAATCAAAGTTGTGGCGAAGTTGAGCACCGAAACTTTGTGCATATCTATGCGATGCGATGCGATGTAAATAAGAATATCAGGACGCCATATAGGCCTTCGTATACAGGGGAACAACATAAATGCAACTGAGCATAGTTTGTGTTCGGTGACCAATATAGTCCAACTATGTCTCGATAGGACAATAAATGCCTATCGTGTTTCAGTATGTCAAAGTGCTTATTTGTATTCAAACTGGCAGGAACTAGCGACAGAGAAATGCTTTCAAATGCCTTACTATGAGAAGCAGTATCTGCAATGCGTCAATTGCACTGCAATGCATTTCCACACTATCTTACGTTCCCAAAGCCGTAGAATGGGACTATGTTGTATAGCCAGACTGGCGCTGAATGAGTTCGCAAAACACCCAGTCAGGATAGATTCCTTCTGCGCAAGTCACCATCAGCTGTACATATATACGGCATGAGGTGCTGGTACAACTTACAAGTGCTGCGGAATCTGCTACAACAGTATAGTTAACCCTCGCCCTTTTTTCACCTTCGCCCTACGAGGGGGGGGCCTGACAGGCCCCCCCTGTTAACTTCCAAACCAAGCAACTTAGAGCAATGCGGTGAGTACCAGCATGTTGCCTGTCACGAGATAAATCTAACAGTATGCGATGTTTAGGTTCCAGGTCAAGTGAATCACTCAGTCAAAAATGAAGATATTGTCCATACTCAGTTTTCTCATATGTATTCCGGTTTTTCTAATATCTATGAAAATTTTGGTTTTGTGTGGATTTAAAAAAAAAAATAGAAAATTTTAGGAGTCAAAATTTTTGTTGTTGAAAATCTGAGATTGCTATTTTAAAGAGAATGCCTTTTGGATCTTTGGTAAACTGCGTTTGCAATTTGCTTCAAAACTCTATTTTCTACGATTTTTCCAATATTTCTATTTTTTACCAACATGACGTCATCAAAACGTCATTATTTCCCAAATTTCTCAACCAATTTCAAAGAAATTTGTACAGCCTACGTATAATTGCTGTAAACTCAGCTACCGCAAAGTTCAGCAAGATGAACTGTATGTGTAAAAAGTTATTCAAGAAAAACCTCAGGGGGGGCCTGTCAGCCCCCCCCCCCCCGTAGGGCGAGGGTTAAAACACCAACACACAAACACACACGCATGATCGTTCAACTGCCGCTCGCCAAGGAATGGAGCGGAAGCGTCCGGCTGACAAACAGCTAGATCAAGTGAACGTTTTGGTAGACGTCTTTTAAAATGTACGAAGGATTAAGATTCTTCAAAACTGTCCGGAAAGTGGAACATGCGTGATGTGCGGCGACATCTCTGCGTCGCACGACCTATATCTGCGTACAAAATGAACTTCATAGCTGATTTTACCCTTGTAGTTTTATGGTCTGTCATATGTCAACATAGCCACCGATCAAGCTCAAGCACTGCCTTAATGTTCGTTAATTGTTCGTTAATGCTTGAAAGAGTTTTCGATTTACGCCGTATCTTTGGCCAGTTAAATACTTCATGAGCTGGTTAAGTAAACGATAGCACCCTTTAATGGCTCATGAAAACAGCGGACCCTTGCAGTTTTACGGGATCTGCCAAAGGTTAATTTATACACCGAACGAGCAAAGCTGTTCGATACCTTTTGATACGTACTTTCGAATTACGCTGTCTTGCGCTAGCTTGGTTTAAGTAACTGCAGGGAGGAGACAACCGAAGCCCATTTTGCACAGTAAAGGCTGTAGTTCCCTTGCATGACTTGTTGTAATGACATGCTCGGATCTGAACCGCTGCAGTTGTATATAGTCGTCACATGACCGGGAATAAATAACCGCTTGGTTGGTGGAGACATTTTCATAGAGGCATCCTCGGATCTCAGCTATGCCTTTGATTTATCAGCCCGAGGTGATCGACACAAATGTGGCATGTATGTCCGAAAGATGTTTTAATTGTAAAAATGCCTGCATTGTATCAAACGTTTTGTAATACGTTTCGGTTTTGTATTCACACGATTTCACGTCGTGCCAAACACATACAAGCAGAACACACGAAAATGAATATATCCCTCACTGTAACCTCTCTCACTCGGGTCGTCTGGGGTTACGGGGCCCGGCCAGGGTCGTGTTTCGTACTATCTCACCCCGGTCCAGTGCATTATTCACACACACACACACACACGATCGGGCGTGTTTTGCTACGAGACGTGGCGCCGTGCGGCGAGCCGTGGCGCACTACACGCCGCGGCCGGTCATCGATTCAGGTGTGTGGGCGGCTCTAAGTTCGGATCTCACCGGGGCCGGGGCCGGGGTGCCGACCGGTCCATCGATCGCCCTGATGATGACCACTATCTGGCCGCAGCTGCACGGACTGGCTCAGAGAGCCAACCAGCCAGCATGGGCTGACACCGGGAGAGACGGAGACAGGACTCGTCAGCATGACCTGACACCGGGAGAGACGGAGACAGGACTCGTCAGCATGACCTGACACCGGGAGAGACGGAGACAGGACTCGTCAGCATGACCTGACACCGGGAGAGACGGAGACAGGACTCGTCAGCATGGGCTGACACCGGGAGAGACGGAGACAGGACTCGTCAGCATGACCTGACACCGGGAGAGACGGAGACAGGACTCGTCAGCATGACCTGACACCGGGAGAGACGGAGACAGGACTCGTGGCTAGCCAGAGAGTGAATTAGCTAGCTGTTGAACAGCCATAAAGTGTACTGGCTAACTCTGATACAGACACACAGTGTACTGGCTAACTCTGATACAGACACACAGTGTACTGGCTAACTCTGATACAAACACACAGTGTACTGGCTAACTCTGATACAGACACACAGTGTACTGGCTAGCTCTGATACAGACACACAGTGTACTGGCCAACTCTGATACAGACACACAGTGTACTGGCTAGCTCTGATACAAATACACAGTGTACTGGCTAACTCTGATACAGACACACAGTGTACTGGCTAACTCTGATACAAACACACAGTGTACTGGCTAACTCTGATACAGACACACAGTGTACTGGCTAACTCTGATACAGACACACAGTGTACTGGCTAACTCTGATACAGACACACAGTGTACTGGCTAACTCTGATACAAACACACAGTGTACTGGCTAACTCTGATACAGCCACACAGTGTACTGGCTAACTCTGATACAGACACACAGTGTACTGGCTAACTCTGATACAAACACACAGTGTACTGGCTAACTCTGATACAAACACACAGTGTACTGGCTAGCTCTGATACAGACACACAGTGTACTGGCTAACTCTGATACAGACACACAGTGTACTGGCTAACTCTGATACAAACACACAGTGTACTGGCTAACTCTGATACAGACACACAGTGTACTGGCTAACTCTGATACAGACACTCAGTGTACTGGCTAACTCTGATACAAACACACAGTGTACTGGCTAACTCTGATACAAACACACAGTGTACTGGCTAGCTCTGATACAGACACACAGTGTACTGGCTAACTCTGATACAGACACACAGTGTACTGGCTAACTCTGATACAAACACACAGTGTACTGGCTAACTCTGATACAGACACACAGTGTACTGGCTAACTCTGATACAAACACACAGTGTACTGGCTAACTCTGATACAGACACACAGTGTACTGGCTAAATCTGATACAAACACACAGTGTACTGGCTAACTCTGATACAGACACACAGTGTACTGGCTAACTCTGATGCAGACACACAGTGTACTGGCTAACTCTGATACAAACACACAGTGTACTGGCTAACTCTGATACAGACACACAGTGTACTGGCTAAATCTGATACAAACACACAGTGTACTGGCTAACTCTGATACAGACACACAGTGTACTGGCTAGCTCTGATACAAACACACAGTGAACTGGCTAACTCTGATGCAGACACACAGTGTACTGGCTAAATCTGATACAAACACACAGTGTACTGGCTAACTCTGATACAGACACACAGTGTACTGGCTAACTCTGATACAGACACACAGTGTACTGGCTAACTCTGATACAAACACACAGTGTACTGGCTAACTCTGATACAAACACACAGTGTACTGGCTAGCTCTGATACAGACACACAGTGTACTGGCTAACTCTGATACAGACACACAGTGTACTGGCTAACTCTGATACAAACACACAGTGTACTGGCTAACTCTGATACAGACACACAGTGTACTGGCTAACTCTGATACAGACACACAGTGTACTGGCTAACTCTGATACAGACACACAGTGTACTGGCTAACTCTGATACAGACACACAGTGTACTGGCTAACTCTGATACAAACACACAGTGTACTGGCTAACTCTGATACAGACACACAGTGTACTGGCTAACTCTGATACAAACACACAGTGTACTGGCTAACTCTGATACAGACGCACAGTGTACTGGCTAACTCTGATACAAACACACAGTGTACTGGCTAACTCTGATACAGACACACAGTGTACTGGCTAGCTCTGATACAAATACACAGTGAACTGGCTAACTCTGATGCAGACACACAGTGTACTGGCTAACTCTGATACAAACACACAGTGTACTGGCTAACTCTGATACAGACACACAGTGTACTGGCTAACTCTGATACAGACACACAGTGTACTGGCTAACTCTGATAAAGACACACAGTGTACTGGCTAACTCTGATACAAACACACAGTGTACTGGCTAACTCTGATACAGACACACAGTGTACTGGCTAACTCTGATACAAACACACAGTGTACTGGCTAACTCTGATACAGACACACAGTGTACTGGCTAACTCTGATACAGACACACAGTGTACTGGCTAACTCTGATACAAACACACAGTGTACTGGCTAACTCTGATACAGACACACAGTGTACTGGCTAACTCTGATGCAGACACACAGTGTACTGGCTAACTCTGATACAAACACACAGTGTACTGGCTAACTCTGATACAAACACACAGTTAACTGGCTAACTCTGATACAGACACACAGTGTACTGGCTAACTCTGATACAAACACACAGTTTACTGGCTAACTCTGATACATACACACAGTGTACTGGCTAACTCTGATACAAACACACAGTGTACTGGCTAACTCTGATACAGACACACAGTGTACTGGCTAACTCTGATACAGACACACAGTGTACTGGCTAACTCTGATACAAACACACAGTGTACTGGCTAACTCTGATACAGACACACAGTGTACTGGCTAGCTCTGATACAGACACACCGTGTACTGGCTAACTCTGATACAAACACACAGTGTACTGGCTAACTCTGATGCAGACACACAGTGTACTGGCTAACTCTGATACAAACACACAGTGAACTGGCTAACTCTGATACAGACACACAGTGTACTGGCTAACTCTGATACAGACACACAGTGTACTGGCTAACTCTGATACAGACACACAGTGTACTGGCTAACTCTGATACAAACACACAGTGTACTGGCTAACTCTGATACAAACACACAGTGTACTGGCTAACTCTGATGCAGACACACAGTGTACTGGCTAGCTCTGATACAGACACACAGTGTACTGGCTAACTCTGATACAAACACACAGTTAACTGGCTAACTCTGATACAAACACACAGTGTACTGGCTAACTCTGATACAGACACACAGTGTACTGGCTAGCTCTGATACAAACACACAGTGAACTGGCTAACTCTGATGCAGACACACAGTGTACTGGCTAACTCTGATACAAACACACAGTGTACTGGCTAACTCTGATACAGACACACAGTGTACTGGCTAACTCTGATACAGACACACAGTGTACTGGCTAACTCTGATAAAGACACACAGTGTACTGGCTAACTCTGATACAAACACACAGTGTACTGGCTAACTCTGATACAGACACACAGTGTACTGGCTAACTCTGATACAAACACACAGTGTACTGGCTAACTCTGATACAGACACACAGTGTACTGGCTAACTCTGATACAGACACACAGTGTACTGGCTAACTCTGATACAAACACACAGTGTACTGGCTAACTCTGATACAGACACACAGTGTACTGGCTAACTCTGATGCAGACACACAGTGAACTGGCTAACTCTGATACAGACACACAGTGTACTGGCTAACTCTGATACAAACACACAGTGTACTGGCTAACTCTGATACATACACACAGTGTACTGGCTAACTCTGATACAAACACACAGTGAACTGGCTAACTCTGATACAGACACACAGTGTACTGGCTAACTCTGATACAGACACACAGTGTACTGGCTAACTCTGATACAAACACATAGTGTACTGGCTAACTCTGATATAGACACACAGTGTACTGGCTAACTCTGATACAGACACACAGTGTACTGGCTAACTCTGATAAAGACACACAGTGTACTGGCTAACTCTGATACAAACACACAGTGTACTGGCTAACTCTGATACAGACACACAGTGTACTGGCTAACTCTGATACAAACACACAGTGTACTGGCTAACTCTGATACAGACACACAGTGTACTGGCTAACTCTGATACAGACACACAGTGTACTGGCTAACTCTGATACAAACACACAGTGTACTGGCTAACTCTGATACAGACACACAGTGTACTGGCTAACTGATGCAGACACACAGTGTACTGGCTAACTCTGATACAAACACACAGTGTACTGGCTAACTCTGATACAAACACACAGTGAACTGGCTAACTCTGATACAGACACACAGTGTACTGGCTAACTCTGATACAAACACACAGTGTACTGGCTAACTCTGATACATACACACAGTGTACTGGCTAACTCTGATACAGACACACAGTGTACTGGCTAGCTCTGATACAGACACTGTGTGTCGTCAATATTTAAAACGATTCGGACAGTCCGAGACGCAGCAGTGGAGTGACCGCCACGTGCCCATTGACCGAACCTGACAGCGCGTGCAGGCACCGACCTCAGTCGAGAACCGAGTCCAGCCCAGCTGGTCGCCACCGCCATCTCTAATACCACGTCCTGCGCGTCTAGAACAGTCCTCAGAAAGCCTCGGCCGGCACCGCCGACGCTCGCCACTCAGAGCAAACAAATCTCTCCTTCGAAAGTGGCTGCGCGAAATCGAATGTGGTCGGGGCGTGGCGACGGCGTCGGCGGGGCGTCGGCTCAGGCGGGGCGGGGTCGTCTGGGCCGCGGTGCCGGCTCGCAAGGTGACACGGCACGCGTCGTTTTCACAGTCGGCTGAGCGGGGATGTCTTCATTTCAGAGCGACACGGCGGCGGCGCCGGCGGCCTGTGAGAGGCGGCAGCAGCAGCGGCCGCTGACCCGCCCACGTCAGCAGGCTTCGCGATGACGCCGCCGGCCGCTGATGACCGGGTCCCGCTGACGCCCGGGTGTTGATGACGCCACGATGCCGGAGAAGCCGATGACGTCTCTCGGCTGATCTCGTAGCGGCAGCATGTTCTCTGATCAGACGTACTATGCTGATGAGGAGACGGAGGAGAGTGAGGGTGAGTGTGCTGTCGACTGGATGTGCCTGAGGAACCGCACATACCACATGGGATTTCAGTTTTGGTTTCAATATCATCAGTAATTTACCACACCGTTTTAGGAGTGTTTGTACTGCACCCAGACGCATCATTAACCCGGCAGTCACTGGGGTATATTCTGTAACACGACTCACGGGGGGGAGGGGGGGTCGCCCCCCCCCTGGTATCTTCAGAACCAATGATCGCAGCGGGACGCGCTAGGCGGCATTCGAAAGCGCTCAATGAGATAAACCTATCGCACACTTAACAATGTCAAATTAAGGTCACATGTCAGGTCACGGTCAAGTCAAACGTCAAAATCGAGGTATTTGAGTTTATGGACAATACTTGCCATCCATGGCCTTCGATTGCGCCTATAATCACCGAAAGTGTTGTCAAAGGTATATTTCATATCCCACATGAGCTAAAGTGAGATTGTTGGAAAATATCAAGGTCAAGGTCAGGTCACAAAAGGCCACTACACACAAAATATCTACGAAAGTCATGCAGCACATGTTTTATGGATGCTTTTACGCGTATAATTCGATAGTGATAGTCATTTTACCAGCTGACTTCATTTACGTGAAGGTAGTGCCAAGTTCAGGTCAAGTTCAGGTCACTGAAGGTCAAAATTTGAAATTGATAAATCGAAATTAAAGAAGCATGTTTCTATATCAGTTTTATCTAAAAAGAAATACAGTGCTGGCATTTATGTGTCTGTATCTGGTCAATAAAAGCCAAAAAACGCAATTTCAAAATATGACTTCATGATTTACCCATACTTTATGTCATGTCAGTCAAAAAAGATGATATCATTTGGAAATTTAGTATGGTAGTTGCCCATATGCCGTTACCTGACACATATTCCGTTTTAGTAAAAAATATATTTGACAAATTTGATTTTGTGGGCATTTAATTTTTTATTATTATTTGGGGTCAAAAACCAAAATTGTCGAAATTTCGAGATAGCTGGTTTGTAGCCCTGGTAATTTTCTACCTTTAAGCGTTTTTCTTTTACATTTTGCTTCAAATATTTGTACGGCCTGGCAAAGTTTAGCTGATTTTTGTGTCAAAATCGTGTTTGGTGACGTCACTAAATTCACTATATCTCAAACAATTTCTGACGAAATTGCTTCATTTTTTCACAAAAGGTGTAGAAATGATGCTCGGAAAGGTACTAAAAGTTTGGCGTCGATATCTGGATCAGTTGTTGAGATATTCCTATTATTCCTAAGGGGGGGGGGGGGTAAAAAAAAAGCCAACCCCCAATGACTCGCGGGTTAACCACTAAATTTGGCATGTTTGGTGCCAATCAGTGATAAGATGTTGTTTGTTTAGCTTCAAGTCATTCAGATGTTTGGTAAGGGTCAGGCCAAAGCAATTAAACCAAGGAAGTTCGAAGGTGAATAATTACTAACGACGTAAGGGTTGCATCGAATTTTTAGTTTAGTTGAGTTACATTTAAGGCACTTCAGCCCTTCATCGCACTTCATTTCATCTTCACAAATGTTTGTTCTAGGTACAGTTAACACAATGCGACTCACACTTTACATATGTCCCTCTGTCTTTCTTTTACTGTTTATGTCGTGTAACTGTGTCTCTGTGTATCTGTGTCTCTGTGTCTCAGTGTCTCTGTGTCTCTGTGTCTCTGTGTATCTCTGTCTCTGTGTCTATGTGTCTGTGTCTCTGTGTATCTGTGTCTCTGTGTCTCTATGTCTCTGTGCCTCTGTGTCTCTGTGTCTATGTGTCTCTGTGTCTATGTGTCTGTGTCTCTGAGTCTCTGTGTCTCTGTGTATCTGTGCCTCTGTGTCTATGTGTATATGTGTCTCTGTGTCTATGTGTATCTGTGTCTATGTGTCTGTGTCTCTGAGTCTATGTGTCTCTGTGTCTCTGTGTCTCTGTGTCTATGTGTCTGTGTCTCTGAGTCTCTGTGTCTCTGTGTATCTGTATCTCTGTGTCTCTGTGTCTCTGTGTCTCTGTGTCTATGTGTCTCTGTGTCTATGTGTCTGTGTCTCTGTGTCTCTGTGTCTCTGTGTCTCTGTGTCTCTGTGTCTCTGTGTCTATGTGTATATGTGTCTGTGTCTCTGAGTCTCTGTGTCTCTGTGTCTCTGTGTCTCTGTGTCTCTGTGTCTCTGTGTATCTGTGTCTATGTGTCTATGTGTATGAGTCTCTGTGTCTCTGTGTCTATGTGTCTCTGAGTCTCTGTGTATCTGTGTCTATGTCTCTGTGTCTCTGTGTCTCTGTGTCTCTGTGTCTATGTGTCTCTGTGTCTCTGTGTCTATGTGTCTGTGTCTCTGTGTCTCTGTGTCTCTGTGTCTCTGTGTATCTCTGTATCTGTGTCTATGTATCTGTGTCTATGTGTCTCTGTGTCTCTGTGTCTATGTGTCTGTGTCTCTGAGTCTCTGTGTCTCTGTGTCTCTGTTTGGTGTCTCAGCCCTACAAATCCTTACTCTGCCCAGCTGGAAATCAACAGGCGCGCTCAGGCAATATATTCTCATCCTCACCATGACCTTCACGCTCTGCACTCAGCAGCGAGAAGCGTAGGCGGACTATTGCGAGTCCAGCTGGGACGGGCAGTTTGACACTGCGGGCGGTCGGCAATATAACATGCTAAGTCGGCCGGAATGCTCCGTAGTCATGGCTCACAGAAAAGTTACAGCCACATTATAATTCGCCGTGATGTTTACAATAGTCGACTTCGATGTTTCTTGAGTGATATAAATAATCCTTTCCTCGAATGTTTTTTTGTTGTTGTGAGAACTTATGGCTAGTCCAATAGACACACGGTTATCACGTGCAAGCCTGACTGATTCAAAATGTTGAATAAAGACTATGCGGTTTAATTAATGGTATCACACTTAACAATAGCTTTTGCGTAGCCTCTACAAAATTGTTTGCATTCAAGATATTTTTCTTAGACCAGACTGATCAAAGCATGGGTGGAGCTTTTCAGAACAAGTTGGTGGGGCAAAATATCATATTGTCTGATTTTTGTGCATGGTTGAAGTGAAAATTTTCATTTTAACGCCAGAAAACCTTCAAATCTGACAAATGTTGGCGGGGCCAACCACAAAGTTGGTGGGGCAGTGGCCCCACCATTTGAATAGGAAACTCCACCCGTGGATCAAAGAGCGCTAACTTCATTATGATCGCATCAAAGGTTGATTTACTCTTTGCTGCTGATATTACAATACTATAGGTTGTAATGTGAAACCAGTAAGTGATAAAAAAAAATCGGAAAGAAGCTTTCCTAGGGGAGGAAAATGGGCCATCGCATTGCCGATCCTTTATTAACCCATTACCGCCCAGCGCGTCAAAAATGGTCGTTGCGTTCGAAGGGCTGTACAACCCACGTGTTTCAACCGATTGCTTTTCCAGACTGTCTGGACTACGGGAAGGGACGTCTAAAAATAAACATTGCGTCCCGAGCAATGCCGGCTACCGGAAATGGATTTGGCAGGGTGTCAAAGTTGGCGATTTTTCGACACCACGACATTGGATCTATCCAGGCTAGACATTTTGACCATCAACCTATATTATGGCCAGATAAAGTGTGTCCAATGCAAGACAAATGCACGTTGTACTCCGTCATATCAACCGTTTTCACTTATTTCCTTATTCGTGGCTCCCAGTAACCGCTAAATTTTGATCGACCAATTTTGACTCCCCGGGCGTGTGCTCAGTGCTCACCCGCCCGCACCAGCTGGGGGGCCGCCCGCGCGCGGACAGAGATCACGGGCGCGACGCGCGAAACGAGGAAGGGTCAGTGTTTCCTGTCACTGGTCGTGACAGGCGTGCTGGTCATTTTGCGATTCGAGGTGTTAAGTTGTTAGAATTCGTCAACATGCCGAGGGTGCGATTTCTGACCGTGGAAGAGGCGGTGGAGATGGTGATGAGCGAGATGGAGCCAACCGACGGTGACGTAGAGATGGTGAATATTCCGCCGGACGGCAGTGACGAGGACGAAGGAAACGACGAGGACACAGGTGTAGCGGAAGTTAGTGACGTACCCGGTAATGTAGAAGTGCATTTCCGACGATCTGTGGCGGATAACAGCGCTCAGTCAGCACCCTCAAAAAAACGTCGTGTGGATAAGAGCGTGCCAGTGTGGTGCAACACGCAGCCACAGTACACCGGGTGGCAGGAGCCGTCGAAAACGCCGAAAGAAAACTGCGAGAAGATCGCCGATGAGCTGGGGGACAACACGGCTGTGGAAATTTTCGAAAAGATTTTCACGCCGGAAGTGTTTCATCTCATACAGGTGGAAACGCTTCGGTACGCCAAGGACGTCAAGAACGACCCGCTGTTCTCGCTGTCGGACGGGGAGCTGAAGGCGTTTCTCGGAATACTTCTTTATTCCGGATACTGTGCTCTTCCCAGCGAGCGGATGTACTGGTCTGAGGACAAAGACCTGAAACATCCCATCGTCCGCGACGCCATGCCTAGGTCCAGGTATATGAAGATAAAGTCCTACCTTCATCTGCAGGACAATGCAAAAATGACCCCTGACAACACAGACCGGGGCTTCAAGGTCCGTCCACTCCTGGATATCATCAACCGTTCCTTTCAGCAGTACGGTATCTTCCAGGAGAAACTGTCAGTGGACGAAATGATCGTCCGGTACTACGGCCACAACAGCCTGAAGCAGTTCATCCGTGGCAAACCAATCCGCTTCGGCTATAAGCTGTGGGCGATTTGTGGCAGTGACGGCTACTGCCACAAATTTGACCTCTACTGTGGAAAGGACCAACGCCCTGAGCTACGCGACCAGCCGCTGGGGACCAGAGTGGTGCTGGATATGATCAGCGTGGTATCTGATCCCAACGGCCACGAGGTGTTTTTTGATAATCTATTCACCTCCAGGACTCTGCTCGAGGAGCTAAAAGGTCGCGGCATCCGTGCCACAGGCACTGTGAGGGAAAACCGCTTGGATAAGTGCCCCGTCACCTCAGCAAAAGAAATGGGCAAAACAAAACGTGGCTCATACGAACAGCGGTTCGACCGAACCTCAGAGGTGCTGCTGGTCAGATGGCACGATAATAAGGTCGTCAACGTGATGACAAATTACGACGCAGCCGACCCGCCCTCATCCGCCACCCGGTACGACCGCGCAGCCAAAAAACGTCTGCCGGTACCGCAGCCCAAGGTGTTGAAGACATACAACGCCGGCATGGGTGGAGTCGACCTCCATGATCAGCTCCTGGGAGCCTATGCGGTGTCCATCCGAGGCAAGAAGTGGTATTGGTGCCTCATCACCAGGGTGCTGGATATGGCTGTAGTCAACAGCCATGTACTTCACAAAACAGCAGTCACCGGTGGCAAGCAGCTGACGCTTCTCAACTTCCGCCGAGAGATCGCTGTCACCTACCTGAGAGCGGCAGCCAGCGAGAGAGGCTGCAGTGCTCGGTCGCTGCCAGCCAACATCCCAGTCAGCCTGCGGTATGATGGAGTGGGTCATCTTCCCGCACCCCTGAACGGCCGTCGCCAATGTCAGCTGGAGAGCTGCAAGCTGCGGTCGACAAAACGGTGTGTGAAGTGTGACGTAGCCATCTGCTTCAAGTGCTTCGCGTCGTACCATCAACGGAAGTAGTGCTTCCATGGCAGCTCTGCAGGTCTATGGAGAGACGACAGTGAGTGAAAAAACAATCGCTTATCGCGCGTGTACAGTGCTCATGTTTGTGTGCACCGTCACTGTTCAGAAATATGTAAGTGCCGTGCCGATATAGTCATGATTCATGAGGAAATCGGATGTCTGTTTTTGCAATCCATGATGGCGCATGATCAAGGCGATTGTTGATGCAAATAAATCCGGCACGCGACACTCCCCACAGTTTTGCTATTTTTGGCCGCCTCGGCTTCATAAACAAGTCAGCGCCGGCGCGAGCGACGGGGTGGGCCGGCCGAGCGAGCGGGAGGCGGGCCGCGGGGGCAGCGCGCGCACCCCCAGCAGGCGCCCGGTAGGTCATTTTTGGTCGATGCTGTATCTCAAAAAGTTATTTATATTTTAAGCTATTTTTTTCAGGATTTCTTAATCTGACCCAATCCGCACCGCATACAAAAAACACGCAATTCCAACGACTAGAAGTAGGGGTGGGCGTTAATGGGTTAATGTAGCGACATAGCTTGTTCTTCTTTTGTCTTGTCTTTTAGTCTGCGCTGCTTGTTTCCCCTCAGTAATGTTCATTAGCCATTACTCCATGCAGTTACCATTTGCGGGGTTGGAGAAGGCTTGGAATTTATGTTGTTATATAAATAATCATTGACTTAACTGACTCCATCCCGGCAAATTAACTTCTTGTCTCCTTAAGACTTTGTTGTTCTCGGTGTATGCTCGGTGTATGGCTTCTCGGTGACAGTGAGAAGCTATCACTTACAGCATCTCCTTACCTCCCTGACACGGTGACTCCTCCTTACCTCCCTGACACGGCGAGAGGTCACTGCCAGGCCGCTGGGCATTCACTAATGCCACAGTGTGTTTATTGACACTTCAGTAATGCCACCATGTGTTTATTAACGCATCACTAATGACACCGTGTGTTTATTGACACTTCACTAATGTCACAGTGTGTTTATTGACACTTCACTAATGTCACAGTGTGTTTATTGACACTTCACTAATGACACAGTGTGTTTATTGACACTTCACTAATGCCACCGCGTGTTTATTGACACTTCACTAATGCCACCGTGTGTTTATTGACGCATCACTAATGTCACAGTGTGTTTATTGACACTTCACTAATTCCACAGTGTGTTTATTGACACTTAACTAATGCCACCGTGTGTTTATTGACGCATCACTAATGTCACAGTGTGTTTATTGACACGTCACTAATGTCACAGTGTGTTTATTGACACTTCCCTTATGCCACAGTGTGTTTATTGACACTTCACTAATGTCACCGTGTGTTTATTGACACTTCACTAATGTCACCGTGTGTTTATTGACACTTCACCAATGTCACAGTGTGTTTATTGACACTTCACTTATGCCACAGTGTGTTTATTGACACTTCACTAATGTCACCGTGTGTTTATTGACATTTCACTAATGTCACAGTGGGTTTATTGACACATCACTAATGCCACAGTGTGTTTATTGACACTTCACTTATGCCACAGTGTGTTTATTGACACTTCACTAATGTCACCGTGTGTTTATTAATACTTCACTAATGTCACAGTGTGTTAATTGACACTTCACTAATGTCACAGTGTGTTTATTGACACTTCACCAATGTCACAGTGTGTCTATTGACACTTTAATGGCACAGTATGTTTATTGACACTTCACTAATTCCACATTGTGTATATTGACACTTCACTAATGCCACAGTGTGTTTGTTGGCACTTCACTAATGACACAGTGTGTTTATTGCTACTTCCCTAATGCCACCGTGTGTTTATTGCCACTTTACTAATGCCACCATGTGTGTTTATTGACACTTCACTAATGCCACCATGTGTGTTAATTGACACTTCACTAATGCCACAGTGTGTTTATTGACACTTCACTAATGCCACAGTGTGTTTATTGGCACTTCACTAATGTCACAGTGTGTTTATTGACACTTCACTAATGCCACCGTGTGTGTATTGACACTTCACCAATGTCACAGTGTGTTTATTGACACTTTAATGCCACATTGTGTTTATTGACACTTCACTAATGTCACAGTGTGTTTATTGACACTTCACTAATGCCACCGTGTGTTTATTGACGCATCACTAATGTCACAGTGTGTTTATTGACACTTCACTAATGTCACAGCGTGTTTATTGACACCTTAATGCCACAGTATGTTTATTGACACTTCACTAATGCCACCGTGTGTTTATTGACACTTCACTAATGTCACAGTGTGTTAATTGACACTTCACTAATGACACGGTGTGTTTATTGACACTTCACTAATTCCACAGTGTGTGTATTGACACTTCACTAATGCCACCGCGTATGTATTGACACTTCACCAATGTCACAAGGTGTTTATTAACACTTTAATGCCACAATATGTTTATTCACACTTCACTAATGTCACAGTGTGTTTATTGACACTTCACCAATGTCACAGTGTGTTTATTGACACTTCACTAATGTCACAGTGTGTTTATTGACACTTCACCAATGTCACAGTGTGTTTATTGACACTTCACTAATGTCACAGTGTGTTTATTGACACTTCACCAATGTCACAGTGTGTTTACTGACACTTTAATGCCACAGTATGTTTATGAACACTTCACTAATGTCACAGTGTGTTTATTGACTCTTCACTAATGTCACAGTGTGTTGATTGACACATCACTAATGTCACAGTGTGTTTATTGACACTTCAATAATGTCACAGTGTGTTTATTGACACTTCACTAATGCCACAGTGTGTTTATTGACACTTCACTAATGTCATCGTGTGTTTATTGACACTTCACTAATGTCACAGTGTGTTTATTGACACTTCACTAATGTCACAGTGTGTATATTGACACTTCACTAATTCCACAGTGTGTTTATTGACACTTCACTAATGCCACAGTGTGTTTATTGATACTTCACTAATGCCACAGTGTGTTTATTGACACTTCAGTAATGCCACAGTGTGTTTATTGACACTTCACTAATGCCACAGTGTGTTTATTGACACTTCACTAATGCCACAGTGTGTTTATTGACACTTCAGTAATGCAACAGTGTGTTTATTGACACTTCACTAATGTCACAGTTTGTTTATTGACACTTCAATAATGCCACAGTGTGTTTATTGACACTTCAGTAATGCCACAGTGTGTTTATTCACACTTCACTAATGTCACAGTGTGTTTATTGACACTTTAATGTCACAGGGGTTTATAGACACTTCACTAATGTCACAGTGTGTTTATTGACACTTCACTAATGTCACAGTGTGTGTATTGACACTTCAATAATGCCACCGTGTGTTGATTGACACTTCACTAATGCTACAGTGTGTTTATTTACACTTCACTAATGTCAAAGTGTGTTTATTGACACTTCACTAATGCCACCGTTTGTTTATTGACACTTGACTAATGCCACAGTGTGTTTATTGACACTTCAATAATGCCATAGTGTGTTTATTGACACTTAACCAATGTCATAGTGTGTTTATTTACACTTCACTAATGTCAAAGTGTGTTTATTGACACTTCACTAATGCCACCGTGTGTTTATTGACACTTCACTATTGCCACAGTGTTTTTATTGACACTTCAGTAATGTCACCCTGTGTTTATTGCCACTTCTCTAATGCTACAGTGTGTTTATTGACACTTTACTAATGTCACACTGTGTTTATTGACACTTCACTAATTCCACAGTGTGTTTATTGACACATCACTAATGTCACAGTGTGTTTATTGACACTTCACTAATGTCACAGTGTGTTTATTGACACTTCACTAATGCGACAGTGTGTTTATTGACACTTCACCAATGTCATCGTGTGTTTATTGACACTTCACTAATGCCACAGTGTGTTTATTGACACTTCACTAATGCCACAGTGTGTTTTCGACACTTCATTAACCCGCGAGTTACTGGGGCATATTCCATAACGCGACCTACTGGGGGGGGGGGGAAGGGGGGGGGGGCTATTTTTTTGTCCCTCCCCTCGGATCTCCGGAACTACTGGACCGATTATAAAAATTCGAGCGACATTCGATAGCCCGGGGAAATTTATCGAAGGAAACCTAATATTGTTGACCTCGGGGTCACTGATGACGTCACTGGTCAGGTCATGTACAAAATGTTTGACCGTGTCAAAAGGTCTCGATGGATGGAATTGTCGCGCAAAACTGCGATATTAAAAGCATAAGCAGTCGATAAATCGGTATCATTCGTGTGTATGACACTTCTAAGTACCATCTTAAGCTATTATGACCCTGGGTCAGGTCAAGGTCATTCGATGTCACGAAGTCAAACTGAAGATTACGGTCATTAGCGTTGTAACACATGTTTATGGGTTTTGTTTCGTCTAGAACGCGAAAAATGACCTTAGAACATTGTTTGTTCCATATAAATAGAAGTAAAGAACAAAAACGGAAATGCATTTTTTATGCATAGTAATGCTGTGAGAGGTGGTCAATTTTTGTCATTTATAGGTCATAAGTCAGTCATTTTTGAAGATATCGACTTCAAATATGGTACACATATTCACCGAACAAGTCTCGATGACATATATTCCGTTTGTTTGATAATTCTGATTTTTTAAGTTAAATGTTGTAAATACAAAAACAAAATGCATTTGGATTTCTCAAAATTTTGCATAAAAAATTGAAAAATCCGAGATGTCAGTTTCATAGCCCGGTCTATTGTTAGTATTTGATTTAAGACAATGGCATTTATCTCAAACATTGTACCTTTGACGGCGTTTTCCTCAAACCATTATTTTTCAACAAAAACCGAAGAACATGACGTCACTCTGACGTCATTTCCCGTTGACCTATGATAACCTCATCTCTTTCCTTTAGTCAACATGTGTATAATTGATGTGAGAGAAGGTACTAAACGATTGGCGACGATACTAGTGTAGGTTTAGGAGTTATTGCAAAATAACGGGAGGGGGGGGGGGGGGGGCAAAATAGCCCCCCACCCCCATCCTCCAGTAAGTCGCGGGGTAATGTCACAGTGTGTTTATTGACACTTCACTAATGCCACAGTGTGTTTATTGACACTTCACTAATGTCACAGTGTGTTTATTGGCACTTCACTAATGTCACAGTGTGTTTATTGACACTTCACTAATGCCACCGTGTGTTTATTGACACTTCACTAATGCCACAGTGTGTTTATTTACACTTCAGTAATGCCACAGTGTGTTTATTGACACTTCAGTAATGCCACAGTGTGTTTATTGACACTTAACTAATGCCACCGTGTGTTTATTGACACTTCAGTAATGCCTCTGTGTGTTTATTGACACTTTACTAATGCCACATTGTGTATATTGACACTTCACGAATGTCAAAGTGTGTTTATTGACACTTCACTAATGCCACAGTGTGTGTATTGACACTTCACTAATGCCACAGTGTGTTTATTGACACTTCAGTAATGCCACAGTGTGTTTATTGACACTTAACTAATGCCACAGTGTGTTTATTTACACTTCACTAATGTCACAGTGTGTTTATTGACACTTCACTAATGTCACAGTGTGTTTATTGACACTTTAATGACACATTAGTGTATTGACACTTCACTAATGTCACAGTGTGTTTATTGACACTTCACTAATGTCACAGTGTGTTTTTTGACACTTCAATAATGCCACCGTGGGTTGATTGACACTTCACTAATGCTGCAGTGTGTTTATTGACACTTTACTAATATCACAGTGTGTGTATTGACACTTCACTATTGCTACCGTGTGTCTATTGACACTTCACTAATGCCACAGTGTGTTTATTGACACTTAAATAATGCCACAATGTGTTAATTGACACTTCACCTATGTCATAGTGTGTTTATTTACACTTCACTAATGTCAAAGTGTGTTTATTTACACTTCACTAATGCCACCGTGTGTTTATTGACACTTCACTAATGCCACAGTGCTTTTATTGACACTTCACTAATGCCACAGTGTGTTTATTGACACTTCACTAATGACACAGTGTGTTTATTGACACTTCACTAATGTCACAGTGTGTTTATTGACACTTCGCTAATGTCATAGTGTGTTTATTGACACTTCACTAATGCCACAGTGTGTTTATTGACACTTTACTAATGTCACAGTGTGTTTATTGACACTTCACTAATGCCACTGTGTGTTTATTGACACTTCACTTATGCCACAGTGTGTTTATTGACACTTCACTAATGCCACAGTGTGTTTATTGACACTTCACTAATGCCACAGTGTGTTTATTGACACTTCACTAATGCCACAGTGTGTTTATTGACACTTCACTAAAGGCGGCCGCACACTAGGCCATTCGGCGCGCGGAGGTCGCGATATCGCTACGACTTTCCGCGCATCTTTAGCGACTTTCCGCCTTCGCGTCAGCCGAAACGTCAAAAATAGCGGACGAATGTGTCGGCCGGCCATCTGCGGACCGGCGGAAAAAAGCTGATTTGAACGAGCTTTTTTCCGCGACTGAACACTGCGGAGCCGCGGACAACAAAATTGATCAGACTAACAGTGGCGAATCTATGCCAGACAGAGGTACAAATTGTGCACAGCATGCTCTTGCCGCTGTGAAATTGATTATGTAAAAGTTTCGTGGTTCTAAACTTACATCTTCGTCGAAAAATGGCCATCATTAATTTACTTTGGGACAGGCTGTGTAGGCACAGGTTGCGACATGCTGTAGGTCGGCGGGGTGGAATCTCGCGAGCAGACAGCGCCGAATCCGCCGGAACAAGGACGATATTCAGCGGTATCGCCGCGATTTTCCGAGGCGGAATTTCGCAGTGATATCGGGCGCCGAATGCGTAGTGTGCGGCCGCCTTAATGCCACCGTGTGTTTATTGACACACTGAAAAGCAGTACGGGGCAGCCGTGTGACCCGACCTCGGCCTCGACCTGACCGGCCCGATCCCGTGTCTGTCCTTCAGGGGAGCGGCGTCCGTCGGCGGCCTACCGGCTGTTCCACTGGCTCTGCTGCTGCGGCTGTCTCACCTACTGTGTGACGTCACTGCAGGGCTGGCAGCAGCGATCCGCCCGAGACCGCAAGAAGCGCAGCATCCGAGTCATCCGGGTGAGTTGGACACACACACACACACACGCGCGCGCGCGCGCGCGCGCACACGCACACGCACACGCACATGCACACGCACACGCACACGCACACGCACACGCACACGCACACGCACACGCACACGCACACGCACACGCACACGCACACGCACACGCACACTGAAGCATGACATCTATGAAATTTGATGACCTTGACCTTAATTTCAAAGTCAGTAGATTTTTTTTTTACATTTTGAATTTTGTTGGATACCCAAGCCAAATGTATTTCCTATTTTTACTTTATTATTGTTAAGTGTAAAGAAGTGTCGTTCAAACAGAAAAGAAATGATGTTTATTTGTCTTCTA
The DNA here is from genome assembly GCA_036785665.1 of Chirona hameri. Taxonomy (NCBI): domain Eukaryota; kingdom Metazoa; phylum Arthropoda; class Thecostraca; order Balanomorpha; family Balanidae; genus Chirona; species Chirona hameri. The sequence goes on along the minus strand of JAXIVJ010000445.1, from coordinate 26,764 downwards.
ATATGCTACATTTTGTCATTTGTTATGCTCTTTTTGTGAAAGATGTTATTCTCCAATAACTTTTGACTGAATAAAGATAAAAAGGTAAAATGGACACCATTTTGTTATTTTCGTCAAGACGCGTTGCATGATATGCAGTATGACATATTTCTAACATTTGGTGACCTTCACCTAAGGTCAATGTCAAGGTTCAAGGTTAGGTTTCCAATTGTGGCCTTTATGGCGATGGTATATATCTTAAAACTTGTCTTGTTGCGAGGAATTTGATTGTACTTAAATAACGCCTGATCGTCAATGGCAACATTTAAATTCATTTTAATTTGAATGTCGAATAGTAACTTCATAACTTCCTTCTCGGTGTAAAGAAAGCCCGAAAATGTCTCAGTTTGCTTTATAATCATCAACGATCGCGCAATTATTTTAATATCAATGCACTCCTATATTCAAGACAAGCTCAAAGATATATAACATCGCCGTGTAGGTCAAATTTGGAAAGGGGACTTTGCGCCTTGGCCTTGACCTTAGGTCAAGATCATCAAATGTCAGAAAGAAGTCATGCTGTACAGCATTCAATGCGTCTTGATGATAACAACACAATGACGTTTACTGTGCTCTTCTAACTTTATTCAGTCAAAAGGTATTAGCGAATAACTAATTTGTATATAAAATAGCATGTAAAATGACAATTTTTTCGATATTTGGAGGCAAATATCCATCAATTTTATTTTTGCACTTAACCCGCGCCGTGCCGGTGCTCGGCGCCAACTTCGCCGTGCCGGGGGTGTTTAGACACCCTCCCTCCAACTCGAAAACTAAAAGGGCTAGAAAGACGCAGAAAAGCGCGTTCGAAAGCTCTCGAGAAGCACATTCGAAAGTACTTAAGATATTTTGTTTTCCTAAAGCCAATATTGAGGTCACCAGAGGTCATCAAAGGTCAAATTTTCCAGTTTTAGGACTCCGCTCCAGAAACCCCCAGATATCACAGGAACTATGATAGCTAGGAACAAACGGAAAACAGCAATGGAAAGCTATTGAAACATGCAATCGACAAGGTGTCCTCAGATTTTAAATAAGGCAATAGTTTAGGGTCCAGAGCTCATCGAATGTCAAAAAGGCTATTTTTTACCAAAACAGTTTTTCACGAATAGCTTTTTACCTAATAACGACAGGACAATAATTTTGATTCCATCGTGTTTGTCCCCTCAAGGCGCTTCGACTCATATTAGTGTTAACCAGGTTAGGTCAAATTAAAAGTTTGACCTCAGGTCAAGGTCATGTGGTGACCCAAGTAGGTCATGTTGCATATGGGAAGATGTACCTCGACGAGACAAACACATTGGTGTCGGTTTCACTTCTCTATCGTCATTATGTCGAGAGTTATTGACATACAACTGTTGGTGACCTCGGATGACCTCGGCTGACCCTGTAGGGGTCAGTGAACAAAAATGGCACCTAGGTCATCAAGAATGGCCTATAATAACATAATCCAGAAGGAATTAGACTGATATCTTGCGTATCTTTGGAATAGGAAGCATTTGAATATTTCCCCATTGACTTATAATGGGGAGGTCACGAAATTGACCCGACCTTAGGTCGCTGATATACAAAATTCAAGATAAACAAATTGTAGATACATATAACCTTATAAAATTATGTAAGTATAAAACCGATCATCTAAAAACTGTGACTGTGGTACGACCACAAGTTTTTTTGGAGGTGGGGTCACGTGACCTGGTCTGGTGACCTGACCTGAGATGACCCGATGTATTTTTTTTTAAACATAATGTGCGCAATTGATGCCCGAACAGCTGTGTTAAAAAACGGCGGCGCTGCGCGCCGCCGTTTTTTCGCTATCCTCGAAAAACCTGAGGGGGGTGTCTAAACACCCCCGGCACGGCGCGGGTTAATTGACACCTTTTTACACGTAATAATAGCATAGCGAGAAAAAAATATAACCCAAGTCCGCAAAGGGAAAAAATGGGAGTACCTTATAGGTCATATGGAGGCCCCCAGTGAAATTACCCCTCCCCATATTGGGAGGCTGGATCCGCCAGTGTTGTTCACTAGTGTCGGCAGCACTCTGTCCGGTTGCCGTGTGATCCGCTTATCGATTTATTGACGTGTTGTAGAGTGTGCGACGTGACGTTGTTACCGTACGCAGCTGTACACGATTCGTCACGTTCGCAGACAGCATTATACGACATGATGGCGTCACATGGAACAGAATGCAATACCTTTTCACGGTATCGGAGTTGTGCGATACACGAGACTGAACACTATATTTAAGTTAATACATTTTGTTATGCATGCATATCACTGGTTTTTATCGGACACCATTTGCACTTTTGGTTGGATGCATGTTGGATGTAAATCAATGCAAGCATCGGGTTAGTTTTATTGAAAGCCGCTCACTTCATCAATTTCCGTTGTCGGTATTAATGATTAATGTAAGAAGTTGCGCTAGACAACACACTAACGAATATCAAATATGTCCCAATCTCCGGTGCTATTCAGTCAGCTGATTACAACATGTCCTGATCTCCCGTACTATTTAGTCAGCTCATTACAACATGTCCTAATCTCTCATACTATTCAGTCAGCTGATTACAACATGTTCCAATCTCCCGTACTATTTAGTCAGCTCATTACAACATGTCCTAATCTCTCATACTATTCAGTCAGCTAATTACAACATGTTCCAATCTCCCGTACTATTTAGTCAGCTCATTACAGCACGTCCCAATCTCCCGTACTATTCAGACAGCTCATTACAGCATGTCCCAATCTCCCGTACTATTCAGTCAGCTCATTACAGCATGTCCCAATCTCCCGCACTATTCAATCAGCTCATTCTCAATAATCTCCCGTACTATTTAGTCAGCTCATTACAGCACGTCCCAATCTCCCGTACTATTCAGTCAGCTCATTACAGCATGTCCCAATCTCCCGTACTATTCAGTCAGCTCATTACAGCATGTCCCAATCTCCCGCACTATTCAGTCAGCTCATTCTCAATAATCTCCCGTACTATTTAGTCAGCTCATTACAGCATGTCCCAATCTCCCATACTATTTAGTCAGCTGGCGATTTCAGAGGCCACTGACCGTGACCTTTTCCATCTTCTGTGGCTGCAGGCTGTAGCTTCCAGGCTGTGGCTGCAATTGTTTGTCCTGGTTCCGGTTTTCTGTTGATTCTTTATTTTGATTTTCTGTTAATTGTCATTAACTCTCTTCTTATGCTCATCACATTGAAGCTGTTAATTCTGAACGTTCGTCGGTGTCGATTTGTCTGCTAATTCTGACCGTTCGTCGGTGTCGATTTGTCTGTTAATTCTGAACGTTCGTCGGTGTCGATTTGTCTGTTAATTCTGACCGTTGGTCGGTGTCGATTTGTCTGTTAATTCTGACCGTTGGTCGGTGTCGATTTGTCTGCTAATTCTGACCGTTCGTCGGTGTCGATTTGTCTGTTAATTCTGAACGTTCGTCGGTGTCGATTTGTCTGTTAATTCTGACCGTTCGTCGGTGTCGATTTGTCTGTTAATTCTGAACGTTGGTCGGTGTCGATTTGTCTGTTAATTCTGACCGTTCGTCGGTGTCGATTTGTCTGTTAATTCTGAACGTTGGTCGGTGTCGATTTGTCTGTTAATTCTGACCGTTCGTCGGTGTCGATTTGTCTGTTAATTCTGAACGTTCGTCGGTGTCGATTTGTCTGTTAATTCTGACCGTTGGTCGGTGTCGATTTGTCTGTTAATTCTGACCGTTCGTCGGTGTCGATTTGTCTGTTAATTCTGAACGTTCGTCGGTGTCGATTTGTCTGTTAATTCTGACCGTTGGTCGGTGTCGATTTGTCTGTTAATTCTGACCGTTTGTCGGTGTCGATTTGTCTGTTAATTCTGAACGTTGGTCGGTGTCGATTTGTCTGTTAATTCTGACCGTTCGTCGGTGTCGATTTGTCTGTTAATTCTGAACGTTCGTCGGTGTCGATTTGTCTGTTAATTCTGACCGTTGGTCGGTGTCGATTTGTCTGTTAATTCTGACCGTTGGTCGGTGTCGATTTGTCTGTTAATTCTGACCGTTCGTCGGTGTCGATTTGTCTGTTAATTCTGAACGTTCGTCGGTGTCGATTTGTCTGTTAATTCTGACCGTTCGTCGGTGTCGATTTGTCTGTTAATTCTGAACGTTGGTCGGTGTCGATTTGTCTGTTAATTCTGACCGTTGGTCGGTGTCGATTTGTCTGTTAATTCTGACCGTTGGTCGGTGTCGATTTGTCACGTGGAGATGTGCGTCGAAAGACTAACGCTGTGCTGCCTGCCTTCCTAAGACTAACGCTGAGCTGCCTGCCTTCCTTGAACAGCTGACCCGAGACAATACACGACGATATTCAAACGAGCACAGCACACGTGCACCGGAGCCGGGCCGCTGCCGGGGGAGGGAGTAGGGTCGGATGAGCACAGCACACGTGCACCGGAGCCGGGCCGCTGCCGGGGGAGGGAGTAGGGTCGGATGTCCCCCCGCCCCCCGCCCCCGCCCCTGTCAGCGGTTGAAGGTAGTAGCAGGGTGGCCGTCACATCCTCCTCACAGGTCGATTGTGGAGAGGTGGACGGGGAGGGCGGGGGCGGGGAGGCAGTGGGCAGAGGTGACCCCTGGTGACTCGGTCGGTACGCTGCTGTGGACGCTGCTGGGGGCGGCTGCTGGAACTCCAAGTTTCGACATTCCCTGGAGTCCCGTCCGCAGGAGGCGGCGAATGCTGATATAGGAGGGGGGGGGGGGGGGGCAGACGGCAGGGTGATGAAGGCTCGGTCGAATGCAATCTGCTTGACTGTCCACAAGGAGACGATTTTACCCGGCCACGGAGATTGAATGGGGCAAGTTTTCCATGGAGAGGTCACTAAAGGGCAGGTGTTGGGTAAGTTGAGCATGACAGTCGCACGGAATCTCATCCCCTCAGTAGTTATGGTATAGTTGTGTAAAATAGTGTTAAAGCGGTCATTTTAATTGATAGAGGCAGATGAGGAACACATAGGTTTGTGGCCTGTTGCCGATAGTTATGTCTAGTGTGTCCTGCCTGGCATGGCCGCGTCCAATGGCCGCCTTGAATGTTTTAATATCACACAATCAACGCCTCATCTGATGCCGGTATACTATATATGATGTGTCTGTTATAATTTGCACTGCTTGCAAATCAAAATATGCTCTTCATCTTATATTAAATAGCCCAGTGTGATATATAATCATCGCTCAAGTCATATACGCATTTGGTAAAGTATAAAAGCATGATTCTTGCCTCTTGGCATCCGTTATAAGATGAATGTTGCGTCTTGCGCAACTTGCACGCAACTTGCCTGCCAACCAAATAGAGTTTAACCCTCGCCAGTGCAGGGGGTTAATGCCACCCCCACGGTTTTTCGGGAATAACTCGCGAAAATATCAACCGATTGCGATGAAACTTTTAGTACCCTACTTTTGAACAATGTCACATATATTCTGAACATTGTTAAGTTGTAGGTCACATGACCCGTGACCTTTGTCCTGTTTATCAAGGTCATGGCAGGCGTAACTGGCGTCCGTAGTATTGATCTTTGCAACTTGTGCAGTTGCATAGTGTTTGTTGTTCAGGAGCATATGCACAGGTGTTTCCAGGTGACAGTTGTGGTTTCTCTTGAGATTGTGACCTCGATTGACCTTTTCAGAGGTTAACCAAGGTCACTAACCTCCGATGACCTCATATTACTTTTTTGGCTTCTGGCAGTTTCTAGGACATCTTGTGACGCTGATTTCAATTATGGGATCCATTTTACATAATTATATGTTCCACTGGGGTCATGCGCTCCAACAGGGCAACCGAGGTCACTGACCTCAAATGACCTGACATGACCTGACATGTTTTTTTGGGGGGAATTTTGCAGTTTCTAGGACATTTTGTGACGCTGATTTCAAATTTGGCACCTATTTAGCATAATCATATGCTCATTCGCGATTCTAGCTCGATTCAATTCAATTTATACGCATTTACAATTTGGTTGAATTTTGGGTCATTGACATGACCTCAGAGGTCATTGAATGACCTATGACCTTAAAATCGGATATAAATGGCTTCCTCTCGTGACAAGCAACATGCTTGTTTTTTAATCAAAGCTCTAGCCCAATTAGGGGCGAAACGCTAAGGGGTGTCCCCCCCCCCCCCCCCCCTGCACGGTCACGCACTGATCGGACGCTGCACGGGCGAGGGTTAACAGAACCTTTCTGATGAATTGCATAAATACACACGGATATGACCGGGGCTGGGCTCTACTAGTCAAGTCATATGTAGGTGTTGCAGGATATCCGCACCAAGTGTATGGTCGCCTCCGTCGTACACCGCATAGGCTCAACAGTAGCTCGGTCATCTCTAGCCCAGCGGCATTTGACAACTACTGTGTTTGGCAACTCTGACCGCAAAGCGTCTTTCAAAGAATCGACTGCGACAGAGTTGTTCAACTTCTCTTGATCAAAGTTCAGGTGAACTCAGCAATACTGTTTCAAGAGACTAATGTTTCCATAACCCTCCTGCCACTCTTGGCAACTCATCGGAGACCGAATTCGGATCAGTGTGGCTGGAAGTTCAACCTGTCGTTCAAAATGATACTGTTATCAATATGTGTTGACATTTACCTACTTTGGAATCATCATCAGCTATATGTTTGGGGTACTTAATCCAAAAGGTTACGGACAGCGACTTTAAAGGCCAACTTACATGTGTGATGTCCGTGATTACCATGATCTTGTCCCCTGTCCTTCGTAACCTGTACGCGCTGCAGCGAGGAAATGTCTAAAAATACTTATTATCGATATTCTTATTTTACAATATAATATATCCTTATTTTACCTACATTAAAAGCTTTTTATTTTAAATGTATAAAAACCGTCACAGAGAGCGATACTGGGCAATATTGGTCACCTACTCTGCTCATGTGTGGCGGAGTATGCTCTCCCCTGATAAGTAACACATTATGTTTGGTGCGTTCCTCGTTTCCATGCACGGCAGAACACGGCTCAATCTTAACCCTCGCCCTACGGGGGGGGGGGGCCTGACAGCCCCCCCCCTGAGGGTTTTCTTGAATAACTTGTTACAGATGTTGCGCATTTTGCTGAAATTTTCGGTAGCTGAGTTTACAACAATTATACGTATGCTGCAAAAATTTAATTGAAATTGGTTTATTAGTTTGGGAGATAATCATATTTTGATGACGTCATGTTGGTGGAAAAACGATAAATATTTGAAAAATGGTAAAAAAACAGAGTTTTAAAGTAAATTGCAAACGCAATTCACCAAAAGATACAAAATGGCATTCTCTTTAAATGGCTATTCTCTTTAAAATGGCAATCTCGTATTTTCAAAATTTTGTGTTTTTGACCCTTAAAATAAAAAACGTATTTTTTTAGAAAAAAATCCACAAAATCGAAATTTTCAAAGATGTTAGAAAAACCGGAATATATGTGAGAGAACTGAGTATGGAAAATACCCATACCAAATTTCAAAGCAATATCTTCATTTTTGACTGAGTGATGGCTACCAAGTGTAAGAAACTGATGACGTCATTTTTTATAACTTTTTTGTCTTTTTTTGACAAGATACGAACAAATAATTACCTTTTCTGTATTTCTGAGCCATAACTGGTTTAGGAACATGCCTTTTTATTTACATTTATCAATTTCTCATTTTGATATTTTCTGAAGAGCAAAATCGCTGTTCTGGACGTGGTAAATCCGAGGTCATTCACTTGATCTGGAAGGTTATCCGTTGACCTGAAACCTAAAAATTGTATACCGTTAGATTCCAAACATGACAGACATGTTGGCTCTTACCGCGTTGCTCTGTCTTGCTTGGTTTGGAAATTAACAGGGGGTCTTTTTTTGGACCCCCCCCCGTAGGGCGAAGGTGAAAAAAGCACCCGTAGGGCGAGGGTTAACACGCGCACGGCCCCAATCTCCCGCACTATGATTCCCAATCTCCCGCACTATTCAGTCAGCTCATTACAACATGTCCTGATATCCTTGCCTCCTTGCCTCGTTTTCCATTCCATTGGATACTGTTCGGGTCAGATCTGTACCGAGTAAATTTATAAATCAATGAGGAATCAATGAATGTTCCGAACAAACATCTTTATATTCACCTAAATGAATTTTTTTTTGTTGTTGTCGTAAATTAATCGTCTCACAAAATTCTGAATCAGATGTGAAGGGTCGTAGCCACGAGAGGACCTGGGGGTTTGCGGTCCCCCGTGGGACTCCACAGGGCTCCGCTTAGGTCTATGAGTTTTGCATGCTTTCCATTTGAAATAGCCGTAGAACCGCTCAGATCAGGCCGTACTTTTCGTCTTCGGAACCTCTGCAGGGCGCAGGCCAGATTGAGTCCCCTCCCTGCAAGACCGTGTGGGCCCTCTGGAAGTCAGAGTAGGTCCCTGGAGGTCAAAGTGGACCTTCCTGGCCGGAGTGAGCCCTCCCGAGGCCAGAGTATGCCTTCCGGAGGCCTGGGTGACCCTCTGGAAGCCAGAGTGGACCCTCTGGGGGCTGGCCAGAGTGGGCCCTTTGGACGTCAAAGTGGGCTTTCTGGAAGCCAGGTGAAGCTATTGGAGTCTAAAGAGCTCTGAGTAATTCTGAGAGAGCCCTCAGCCGGCCTGAAAGAGTCCTTAGTCGGGCTGAGGAAATACGTAGCTTGGCCTGAAAGGGTATAACTTTTTTTAGATATAGGTCGAAGTTTAGAGGCTAGCATTGGTGTTTGCGATTGGAGCTCGCTACGATTGCGGTTGGAAATTGCGATTGGAGCTCCAATCCACAACCGAGGGCGTTGTCAAGGGGGCGTAGGGGATCATGACCCACTCCTGGAGGGCAACCGAGATCGGCTTGAGGGGCCCTTGATCGGCCTGAGAGGGGCCTCAGTCGGCTTGAGGGGTCCTTGTTCGGTCTGAGGGGCCCTCGATCGGCTTGAGCCGCGGTCCTCAGTCGGTTTGACGAAGCCCTCGGTCGGTCTGAGGGTCCCTCAGCTATCTTAGAGAATATTCGCAGGCTAAACAGAGCTCATTCCAGGCTTGAGCGGGCCCCAGGCTGGTCTGAGAGGGAAATTGTCTGCGCCTGAGTGGACCCTGCAGCGATCTGTGAGGTCCCTCTTTTGTTTTGAGACGGTATTTCCCAGGCCCTGGAGCAATAGGTTCTTAATTTTCGTTCTGAAAGAACCTTTGCCAGACCTGGGAGAGCCTTATGCTAACCTGAGAGGGCCGTTTACCACTCTGAGAGGACCCTCAATTGGTCTAAAAGGGCGCTGTCCCGGCCCGAGAGAGACCTCTATAACGGTAAAGAGAGGAACATCCGCTTCTTCGAGATGACCATTGATCGACTTGAGAGGACCATCGTCCGGTCTGAGAGGCCCCTTGTCAGTTCTGAAAAGGCTCTCGGTCATTCTGAGAGCTATTGGTCGGTCAAAGGCTCGTCCCAAAACTTTGGTTTGAGGTGCCGCCCGACACAATCCCAAAACTCGTGACTATTTATTTTTGCATTAAAAACTGATTTTAACCCAACTGCTTTGTACCTATTCCTTATTTATTCCTTTACAATTAGGAAATGTGTTATTTTTGGCTGATTTCAGACCTTATAGTCGAGCCATGGGCATCCAGAACGCGGATCCAGAACGTTGGTTTGGGGGCAAATTCCAAAATCTCACACAATTCTGGAAAGTCAACGGATTTTGCTTGCTTATGCACTGATAGCTGATTTAAAACCAACTTTCCTTTGTAAAAGTTGCTTAGATTTTCTTCTATATCAGGAAATGTGTCAATTTTGCGCCAATTTCTGTTTTGTTTAGGGGGCATAACCACTTTGCCCCCCCCCCCCTGGATCCGCTAGTGGCCATGGGGCTGATATAGATCCCCTTGGACCCGTCCCTGTTCGCCCCCTCCCCCCTCCCCCCCCCCGTTTTGAGAAATCGACACCGCTGGCTGGGACCAACGTTTTGGAGTCAGAAATAAGAGATATATTTTTGTTTGCCGATACACTGCTTTAGGTGCTGCAGGAGCAAGTTTAAGCTTGAGCACACATTATTGTTGATCCCCACCATTCATTTAAGTTGCTTTTAGAAATCTTCAGGAGGTGGCAATATCCCTTTAATGCACGAGTCGCAAATTCAGCCGTCGGCAGCTTCATTTGCAGACTGTGAACCCGTGGCCTTCCCATAACATCCATCCTAAGCGCGTTCTACACCTACGGGCTCCCGGGAGTCTCCTCAAATGTCAGCATTTCCACAGTTCCGGGTCATTTGCCTGCGCTGTCTCCAGGTGGCCGGACATTAGACACGCGACGCCGCCGGGAGTGTGTCGTAATTAAAGGGATTATACGGGTTTCCGTCCTGAAAGTAAATGCACTCTTTTGCAGTTGTATGAGCTTTAAACACGTTTAAGACATATAACATGGACCTCAATGCTCATTTAGTCCATTATTTTTAGCAATTATCAGCGTTAAAACTTTGGCGTTTTTCGAGACTAGTAGCAGATAACGAGTACTTGATCGGCACTACTGTCCACCACTTTTATCTTAAGATAAATTTTAGAGTTTTGAATTATCTGCAAGTCCTACACTGGATCACAAAATTATTATGCAATTCAAAACTGACGGGACTTTGTATTACTGCACACTGTTCGTTGAGGTTTTGTGTTTTTGTGGTTTTCTTATCTCTGGCCTTGAGCGTAGCGTTGATAATTTGGTGGTGGTGTATTAATTTTTTGGCATGAAAATTCATGAAAAATATAGAATTGTATGGGAAAACTAGGTAACTGCTGCTGTCGTTGGAACAAAACAAGTTTATTTTCTTTCAAATATTGTTTATTTTACCGGAAATATGCCATAAGTGCGGTGTTTTTATTATCATAAAAGAGATGACTGGCTCTGCCTCAGCCGGTCCTGCAGAAAATACGCCGTGGCATCACTGCACACTTTGGAATGTCCTTACGTGCAGAAGAGGTCATTTCCAGAAAAAAATGTGGCTACCGTGGGACTTCTACCACCTTTTATAAGTACGTTTTACTATGTAACTCAATTATTCTGGGAAAAACCCGTATAATCCCTTTAAAGGGACTATCCCACCTTTGTGAAAGTTGTCGAATTACACTTAATTGTATCTCTACATGTCAGGCTAGGTCAGCTGAACATTTGTGTGAACTTTTTTTCTGAAAAAAAACTTATCTTGGAAGATATTCAACTTTTAGTTTTAAGCGAAAAGTTAGGTTGGTGACGTCATATTATTTTGTTTAATAACAGGGAGATCCTTTGTGCTGCCAAATATATGGCACAATTTTTTGTCGACATCTATTGCGCAGAAAAAGCGAACCACCCGGTGTCTAGATTGGCTTAGATTGTGAACACCCGGGGATCGAGAAATAAAAGACGAAAATATTCCAAGGCAATCAAGAGCTGAAACTCAACTGCTAATACCAAAAAGTAAATGTACATATATACTGACGTGATATATACTTAAAACAAGTTGACTATCATTACCAGTTGGGTAAAGAGACGACGCTGTCGGTTTAGAGGCCCTATTCAAATACACATGGGCCTTATTTTTTTAGATGTCAAAATCAAACTGGAATATCTTTTTGATTATATCAGTGTGGTTGTTTTAACTGTTACCATACTTAATTTCAATGCCTAGCCCAGGGGTGGTAAAGTGTTCTGTCCTTATGGATAAGGTCGGGGACAAAATGCTCCTTCTCATGAAGTACTCGGGGGTCAAAATGCCAGCAAAAATCATTACAATGTCATTTCTGCGGAAATTTACCAAGCGATCATGTCCTTAGAAATATTGATCGTCAAAACCACTTCAAATGTATTATTCACTTAATCATCATACTCATCACGTCAGTATATATGTACATTTACTTTTTGGTATTAGCAGTTGAGTTTCAGCTCTTGATTGCCAATAATAATAAATTACATTAAAACAAAAAATCCGACAAAAACAAAAATCCGGACGATAGATTCAACACGTGGGGTCACTGAACCAAAAATGCACCTGGGTCTTCAAGAATGGCCTATAGTAACATGATCCAGAAGGAATTGGGCTGATATCATGCGTATCCTCAGCATAGGAAGCATTATAATATTTCCCCATTGACTTATAATGGGCAAGTCACGAAATTAACCCGCCCTTAGGTCACCGATATACAAAATCTGAGATAAACGAATTGTAGGTACCCCTTATACATTCTGGAAGTACCAAATCGATCGGCCAAAAACTGTGGCTGTGGTACGACCGCACAGTTTTTTGGAGGAGGGTTCACGTGACCTGGCCTGGTGACCTGACCTGAGATGACCCGTTATCAATAATTTTTCAATATGTGGGCAATTGATGTCTTAACAGCTGTGCCAAAAACAGCGGCGCTGCGCGCAGCCGTTTTTTGCTATCCTCGAAAAACCTTAGGGGGGCGTCTAAACGCCCCACCCCCGGCACGGCGCAGGAAATCCGCACAGTCGATTCCCCCGGGGGCGGGCCGGGGTGCTAGTGTATTTTCAATGGAGGTCCACTGTCAGGACAGTGGATTTCACTGTCCTGGGACCCCACCCCTGTAACTTGAAAACTAAAAGAGATAAAAGACGCAGAAAAAGGCGTTCAAAAGCTCCCAACCAGCACATTCGAGAGTACTATAGATGTATTTTTTTCCTCAAGTCAATATTGAGGTCACCAGAGGTCATCCAAGGTCAGATTTTCAAGTTTTAGAACTTCGCTCCAGAAACCCTAAGATATCACAGGAACTATGATAGCTAGGAACAAACAGGAAGAGCAATGGAAAGCTCTTGAAAAATGCAATCGCCAATGTGTCCTCAAATGTGAGCTCAGGTAAAGCATTTAGGCTCCAGAGCTCATCAAATGCAAAGGCTGAAAAAAACGTTGATCACGAATAGCTTTTTACCTAATAACGGCAAGGCAATAATTTGGACGCCATCGTGCTTATCTCGTCAACACGCTTTGCCTCATATTAGTGTTGATCAGGTCAGGTCAACTCACAAATGTGACCTCAGGTCAAGGTCAAGTGGTGGTGAATCAAGTAGATTATGTTGCATATGGGAAGACGTGCCGCAACGAGATAACCATATTGGTGTCAATTTCACTTCTCTATCGTCATTATGTCGAGAGTTATTGACATAAACTGTTGGTGACCTCGAATGACCTCGGCTGACCCTGTAGGGGTCACTGAACAAAAATGGCACCTAGATCATCAAGAATGTTCTATAATAACATGATCCAGAAGGAATTAGACTGCTATCTTGCGTCTCCTTAGAATAGGAAGCATTTTAATATTTCCCCTTAGACTTATAATGGGGAGGTCACGCAATTTAACCGACCTTAGCTCGCTGATATTAAAAATCCAAGATAAACGAATTGTTCAAAATCGTAGAATGAAGACAAACATGTTTACATGTTTTTCTGAGTTCGAAGATTTCCACCGGGCCGTCGCTCGGAAAGTGAGAAGAGCTTGTTTGTGTGCGTGCGTGCGTGCGTGCGTGCGTGCGTGCGTGCGTGCGTGCGTGCGTGCGTGCGGGCGTGCGGGCGGGCGTGCGGGCGTGCGGGCGTGCGGGCGTGCGGGCGGGCGGGCGTGCGGGCGTGCGGGCGGGCGTGCGTGCGTGCGTGCGTGCGTGCGTGCGTGCGTGCGTGCGTGCGTGCGTGCGTGCGTGCGTGCGTGCGGGCGGGCGGGCGGGCGGGCGGGCGTGCGGGCGTGCGGGCGTGCGGGCGTGCGGGCGGGCGGGCGTGCGGGCGTGCGGGCGGGCGGGCGGGCGTGCGTGCGTGCGTGCGTGCGTGCGTGCGTGCGTGCGTGCGTGCGTGCGTGCGTGCGTGCGTGCGTGCGTGCGTGCGCACGTTTGTGTGTGTGTGTGTGTGTGTGCGCGCGTTTGTGTGTATGTGTGTGTGTGTGTGTGTGTGTGTGTGTGTGTGTGTGTGTGTGTGTGTGTGTGTGTGTGTGTGTGTGTGTGTGTGTGTGTGTGTGTGTGTGTGTGTGTGTGTGTGTGTGTGTGTGTGTGTGTGTGTGTGTGTGTGTGTGTGTGTGTGTGTGTGTGTGTGTGTGTGTGTGTGTGTGTGTGTGTGTGTGTGTGTGTGTGTGTGTGTGTGTGTGTGTGTGTGTGTGTGTGTGTGTGTGTGTGTGTGTGTGTGTGTGTGTGTGTGTGTGTGTGTGTGTGTGTGTGTGTGTGTGTGTGTGTGTGTGTGTGTGTGTGTGTGTGTGTGTGTGTGTGTGTGTGTGTGTGTGTGTGTGTGTGTGTGTGTGTGTGTGTGTGTGTGTGTGTGTGTGTGTCCAACGGAGCATATTGGCACGTGGAGCCCAAACGGCTGGGCCGATTTCGACGCGGGTGGCACTGTTCGACGCGGCAAAACGGCGCACAGATGATGGTACTATTTTCGGGTCAATTGTTTGCAAGTTCCACGTGCGAAGTACCCAAAAAATGGCGCAAACATTTTATTTGTATTTTTCGCCTCCTCAGGTCACACGGTTGGTGACACAGACTTGATACTCGCAGGTCACGTGCGCGATACAGCGGCCTAAAATCCATTAATGGCTGCCGATCCTGAGGGGGCAAAATAAACCCTCCAGGGGGGTATAACCAAATTACCATTTCGAAGGAGCGGGCCTCCGCCGTCAGCTGGTGCCGGCCGGCCTGGATCTGTGCCGCATAGCAAGATACTGCGCCGCACAGCACTGGGAGCCGGCTGGCATGCCGCCCAGTGGCGGCTTGTGGTGACGTCACAGTCTGAGGTCACCGCAACGGCCAGTCAGCGGTGGCCTGGCCGGCTGGGGCCAAACTACGGAATTATCGTACGATTTTGAACCCAAGGCAATGCCCCGATCGCATTGCCGGCCTCTAGTAGATATATGTGACCTTATGAAATCCTTATAAAACCGATCATCCCAAAACTGTGACTGTGGTACGATCACAAGTTTTTTTTGGGAGGTGGGGTCACGTGACCTGGTCTGGTGACCTGACCTAAGGGGACCCGATGATTTGTTTAAAACATAATGTGGACAATTGAGGCACAATCAGCTTAGTCAAAAATGGCAGCGCTGCGCTTTGCCGTTTTTCCGCTATCCGCGCGAAAAACCTGAGGGGTGTCTACCCCCCCCCCCCCCCCCGGCACGGCGTTGGTTAAAATATAGGGATGATGTGAGCATGTAGCCAGGTGTTAGGGTATTCATGTGAAGTAAAAAAAAAGACCACAGCTGTGCTGGAGTCATTTTTGTATGTGCCACTTTTGGTCGGGGCCACTCAAAGCACTTTTACCACCCCTGGCCTAGCCATACAAATGTCTATCTCAACTCAAATCTAATATTAAGGTGGGATAATCCCTTTAAAGGGAATAGGTCACCTTGAAAGTTGTCTCGAAATTTGCCTATACGGGGTATTTCGAGCTGAAGAAAAACGAATATGACATTTGTTTGGACGATATCCGTCAAAAAATGGGCATGTTTCTCTTTTCTCCTTCATGACCATACAAAACTTCATGACAATTATGACGTCATGCATATGGTAGCTTGGATATGGAAACTATTGCACACAATAATGACGGACTTTAGGCATATATACGCAAGTTGCTTGTAACGTAAGCAACCGTTGTGAGGACCCGAAACAAGTTTCGGGCGCTCGAAACTTCTTCTTCTAAAAGGGGCCACTAGTCCTGTGTCGAAATTACTTAGCGTAGCGAGGTAATTCTTCCACCACAACCCGTTTTTCGATCTGCTCTACAAATCTGCTATCTCAGTTCAAAACCCCATGTTAAATGTAAACAGCTATTCCCTTTAATCCGCCTTTCCTGGTCCAACTGGAGCAATTTTAACGCGCCGGGTCCGGCCGGCGCGGTGGCAAGCGCGCGGGCCGCTGATGGTTGTCAATTAGAGCTGCCACTTTTCAGGCCTGTGACTACCCGCCCCGACCCACGGACCCTCTTCAACTACCCACCACTACCCGCTTGCTCAAACAAGCTGTCAGCTACCCGCAAATACCCGCAGTATAAATTTTACTATTTTTGGATTTTTGCTTTATAAATGAAAAGCAAAAACCTTTGCATTATTCAAATTCATGTATGAACCTTCAATGTTATTGCTCAAATAAAGCTCAGTCACTAAAATCAAGTTTAAAGCATTGATAACAGTAAATAATACAATATGTTCTTAACCCTCGCCCTACGGGAGCTTTTTTCACATTCGCCCTACGGGGGTCTTAAAAAGACCCCCCTGTTAACTTATAAACCAAGCAAGATAGAGCAACGCGATAAGAACCAACATGTTGCCTGTCATGTTTGGAATCTAACAGTGCGCCATTTTTAGGTTTTGGGTTAACGAGTGACCTTCCAGGTCAAGTGAATGACCTCGATCGACCACGTCCAGAACAGCGATTTTGCTCCGTCAGAAAACCTCAAAATTAGAAATTGATAAATGTAAATAAAAAGGCATGCTCCTAGACCATTTTGTCCCAGAAATACAGAAAAGGTAACTATTTATTCGTATCTGGTCAAAAAAGTCAAAAACGTTATTAAACAAAATAACGTCATAAAATTCTTATACTTAGGGAGCCATCACTCAGTCAACAATAGAGATATTGCTTTGAAATTTGGCTTGAGTATTGTCCATACTCAGTTCTCTCACATAAATTCCGTTTTTTTTCTTAACATCTTTGAAAATTTTGATTTTGTGGTGTTTTTTTTTAAACCGTTTTTGTTCATTTTAGGGGTCCAAAAAACAAATTTGCGAAAATCAGAGATAGCCATTTGAAAGAAAATAACATTTTATATCTGTGCTTAATTGCGTTTGCAATTTTCTTCAAAACTCTGTTTTAAACGATCTTTCAAACATTTATAGTTTTTCCACCAACATGACGTCATCAAAACATCATGATCTCCCAAATTTCTCGACCAATTTCAATGAAATTTGTATAGCATACGTATAATTGTTGTATACTCAGCTACTAAAAATTTCAGCAAGATGCGCCGCATGTGTACAAAGTTATGCAAGAAGAATCTCAGGGGGGTCGTTTTAGGACCCCCGTAGGGGGACCCCCGTAGGGGGACCCCCGTAGGGCGAGGTACAATCAACAAATGCTGATGAAAAAAAAAACATCATATTGGGTCGAAGCTGGCAAGCGCCACTTCATGGTAGATCAAACACAACCATTCATCTTACGCAAGGTTGTGCATAAACTGCATGCTACAGACACTGGCTCTATTTTACTACAGAAACTAGCTGTAGATATTCCTTATAAGTAAAAACTAGGAGGTATGATATGACCTCTTGTTTTTCCAGACAAATTCTACATCCATATCCCTTCTGGTTTCACTCTTCTGGTGAAAATGGAATATTGACATGGCAATTGGCAAATGGTTTTACTTTTATTTGTCACAAATATGAGACTGGCCAATGCCCATTACCCAGCATTTCAATATCACCTGCACTTCTGTCTGTGGGTTAAATTAATGCATTGATTATTAAAAAATTTGCTATCACAAATGCAACTTGATCTACATTCTACATTTACTGCAATCGCCAAAGTCCAAGGCACAACCTTTCACCAGCACACCTTCGGCAGGAGAGTTTAGAGAGTAATCCATGACATGCATTTCACAATGTATCTGATGCGTCACAAACGGTGCTGTCAACGCGTGTTTGGAAATAGCAACCAAGTTAACCCGCGACTTACTGGGGGGGCTATTTTTTGCCCCCCCCCCTCCCGTTATTTTGAAATAATTCCTAAACGAACACCGGTATCGTCACCAAACTTGCAGTACCTTCTCTGACATCAATTCAACACATGTTGGTAAAAATATGAGGTTATGATAGGTCAACCGGGAATGACGTCAGAGTAACGTCATGTTCTTCGGTTTTTGTTGCAAAATAATGGTTTGCGGAAAACGTTGTCAAAGGTACTATATTTAATATAAACTCAATTGTCTTAAATCAAATTACTGAAAATAGACCGGGCTATCAAACTGCCATCTCAGATTTTTGAGTTTTTTTCAATTCAAAATTGTGAGAAATTTAAATACATTTTTTTTAAACAAAAATTTCGAGAAAAAATCAGAATTATAAAACAAAAACGGAATGTATGTGAGCGAGACGTGTGCGGTGAATATGTGTACAAAATGTGAAGTAGATATCTTCAAAAATGACTGACTTATGACCTTTAACCCTCGCCCTACGGGAACTTTTTTCACCTTCGCCCTACGGGGGTCTGACAGGCCCCCCCTGTTAACTTCTAAACCAATCAACTTAGAACAATGCAGTAAGAACCAGCATGTTGCCTGTCATGATGGGAATCTAACAGTATGCGGTTTTTAGGTTTCAGGTCAACGGGTGACCTTCCAGGTCAAGTGAATGACCTCGGATTTGCCATGTCCAGAACAGCGATTTTGCTCTTCAGAAAACCTCAAAATTAGAAATTGATAAATGTAAATAAAAAGGCATGTTCCTAGGCCAGTTTTAGCTCAGAGATACATAAAAGGTAAATATTTGTTCGTATCTTGTAAAAAAAAAAGAGTAAAAAAAGTAATTTTTAAAAATGACGTCATCAGTTTCTTACACTTTAGGGAGCCATCACTCAGTCAAAAAAGGAAGATATTGCTTTCAAATTTGGTATGGGTATTTTCCATACTCAGTTCTCTCACATATATTTCGTTTTTTTAATATCTTCGAAAATTTTGATTTTGTGGGGATTAAAAAAAACAGTTTTTTTTAAATTTTATGGGTCAAAAACCCAAAATTGTGAAAATCTGAGATTACCATTATAAAGCGAATGCCATTTGTATCTTTGGTGACTTGCGTTTACAATTTGCTTTGAAACTCTGTTTTCTACGATTTTTGAAATATTTATAAAAAAAATTACCAACATGACGTCATCAAAACGTCATTATTTCCCAAATTTCTCAACCAATTTCAAATATTTATTTTTAGCATACGTATAATTGTTGTAAACGTAGCTACCGTAAATTTCAGCAAGATGCACTGTATGTGTCAAAAGTTATTTAAGAGAAAACCTCAGGGGGGGGCCTGTCAGGCCCCCGTAGGGCGAGGGTTAAATGACAAAAATCGACCACCTCTCACAGCATTGCTTTTTACTTCTATTTATATGGAACAAACAATGTTCGAAGGTCATTTTTCGCGTTCTAGACGAAAAACAAACCCATTAACATGTGTTACAACGCCTAATGACCGTAATCTGCAGTTTGACCTCGTGACCTCGGATGACCTTGACCTGACCCAAGGTCATAAACAGCTTAGAAAGGTACTTAGAAGTGTCAGGCACACGAATCATACCGATTTATCGACAGTTTATGCGTTTAATATCGCAATTTAAAAAAAAAAATGACGTTCGATTTTAGGGCCCATCTTGTACCTCATATTCACGAATGACCTGGCTCAACATCTGTCACATGTGAAAGTCGTCATGTACGCTGATGATGTCCAGTTCCTTGACGCTGCCACTCCACAAAACTTCCTGGCTATCAAAGAAAGAGTTGAAAGTGACCTCTCGGTAACTGTACAGTGGTTTACTCAGAACAGACTCAAAATTAACCCATCCAAAACTGAAATGATAATTTTGAAGTCTCAACGTCAAAAAACGAACACCAGTTTCTCAGTCCATTTCGGTAGTGATGAAATTTTTCCGTCACCAAGCGTCAAGGTCCTGGGAATCACAATCGACCCTCACCTTACGTGGGATTCGCATGTCACGTCTGTCGTTCGGCGCTGCAACATGATACTTGTCAGCCTAGCCAGGATGCGAAACAGACTACCGAAAGACACAAAACGTATACTTATCGAAGCGTTGGTTTTTCCACATTTCCGCTATTGTATCAGTGTGTGGGGTAGCTGCTGCATCTCTCAGAAAAATCGCATTCAGAAAGTGATCAACTTCGGCGCGCGTATCGTTTCTGGCCTTGACCGAAGAGCTCACATTACTCCTGTACTGAGCGAGCTGGAGTGGAAATGTGTCGATGATATGGTACGTGTCAGCGATGTAGCCATGGTCCGTAGCCTACTTACCTCGGACAATGCACCACAAATTCTACGGAAAAAGTTGCTGCTCAGCTCTGACGTGTCAGTCCGCAGCACGCGTGCAACCGAGCGAGAGCAGCTGCGTCTGCCTCGCGTGCGAACTGAGTTTGCCCGACGCGGGTTTTTGTGTCGCGCCAGCAAGCACTGGAACGATTCGTCGTGAGTGTAGCAGTGTCTAAATCGCGAGATGCCTCTATTTGCAAAGTTTTTTATTAGAGCTTTTTTTGTATCTGATTTTAATCTACTCCGATGTATGTTTTTGTATATGTATACGACGTGGTCACCATAAAACCCATGAAATGGAGGGACCTAATAAACTGTATGTATGTATGTAATTTTGCGCGACAATTCCATCCATCGAGACCTTTTGACACGGTCAAACATTTTGTACTTGACCTGATCTGTGACGTCATCGGTGACCCCGAGGTCAACAATATTATGTTTCCCTCGATAAATTTCCCAGGGCTATCGAATGTTGTTTGAATTTTTACATTCGGTCCAGTAGTTCCGGAGATCAGAGGGGGGCAAAAAATAGCCCCCCCCCTCCCAGTAAGTCGCCTTATGAAATATACCCCAGTAACTCGCGGGTTAAGGAAGAGGCTAGTACTCAGAAAGACATAAGTCAGTCAAAAATATAGATATTGCTTTGATTGTTTATGGGGGAATCGTCTATACTTGAACTTGGGTCTCCAATATATCTACGGTTTTTTTAATATATTAGAAAATGTTGATTTTGGGATGAAAAAAAGTTTTTGGGGGAACAATTTCCACAAAATCAAACTTTTAAAACATATTCAAATACCGGAAGATTTATTGAAGAACCAAGTATGGACGATGCCCCCCCCCCCCCCCCCCAATAAAAAAATAAAAGCCATATCTATATTTTTCACTGACTTATGTCCAGTGTCCTAGGATTGCAAAATTTGGATGGAAAACGACACCCTGTGGGTATTATTTTCCACTCTTTTCCCGCAGTATTACTGTGAATTTTACCCTCCCTCAATCAGGACGTATTGGATAACTATAACCCTAACACTGATATTACTAATGCTGCTATTAATCTGTGGATGCAAACAAACAGGTTAGGAAAGTATTGCCATTTCTAACAGCTGATTCTGATGGGCAAGTTTTGGCAAAGTCGAGTACATCATATTATCTTTTTCATGCTGAATTTTCCACTCTTTATGGTTATTTTAGGCCGAATTTCCCACTCCGCACCCTGGCTTCAAAGTAATTCTGGGACCCTGTATGTCTCCCTAAGTACCAACACGTACTGTCAACTGTTGTGCAAACAGCTGATAGGGGGAAAGTCGCCGTAACCAATATTAATTATATATAACAAACAGTGTTTGGAAACATTATTTAGATGAGATCATTGGAGAAAAAAAATAAAAAAACATAAAAAGTTAAAAACAATTTAAAGAAATGTATTCATTCATAAAATATCTTTTGACAGAAATCACTATCAGATAATGATCATATTATTCAAAATGATGCATCTTAAACCAAACACAGTTGCATTGACGTCAGTAAAATCAGGCATGCCACCATCTTCTAACAGTATTTGAACACCTTACCTTGCTGGTTGTCACACCTGCGCCAAATATGTATTCCACGTTTTAAAACGCTCTGTCAGTAGGGAGCGTAAACGTAGAGTGCAAAACGTAGAGTGAGTAATCTCAGTGAAAACAACCAAAAAAAAAACTTTTTTTTGGCAAGTCGAAAAGTCTGCTACCCGCCAACTACCCGCTTCAGGCAAATGATTGCTTGTGCTACCCGCAACTATACATGTGGATTGTGGGTAGTAACTACCCGCTTCTGGCGGGTAAGCGGGTAGGAAAGGGGCACCTCTACTGTCAATCCCAGGCGAGCGTGAGGCACTGATGGCAGACATCCATTCCGGCCGATCCAGCTAAACCGGTGGCACTATTCTGGTCCCGTTACCCGTATCCGCCATCAGTTATGCACAAACGTCTAAATTTCCAGCTTCTGAAAACGTCTTCCGTAGAAATCCATAACGAATTTTCAGGAGTAAGTTTTATGTCAAAATCGATATCGAGATTAATATGCAGGCACAGTTAACACGAATCTGCAATGCACTGTCCTTGGTAAATATTTTACCATTACCAACGGGCGATAATGAATAATTCCCGTCCTGCTATGTAAAAAACAAAACATGGTACTAGAACATCCACATAAACAAGCGATGAAGTTTGCACGACAGGACTATTGAGCCTCAGCCCCGCACCGCTCCGCGCTGACGGCCGTTTCCTGGCCGGCCGCTCGCCAGCGCCCTCGGCTCGTGCCATGTGACGCAGTCTACCTGGCCGGCCGCTCGGCAGCGCCCTCGGCTCGTGCCATGTGACGCAGTCTACCTGGCCGGCCGCTCGCCAGCGCCCTCGGCTCGTGCCATGTGACGCAGTCTACCTGGCCGGCCGCTCGCCAGCGCCCTCGGCTCGTGCCATGTGACGCAGTCTACCTGGCCGGCCGCTCGCCAGCGCCCTCGGCTCGTGCCGGCTCGTGGCCGTGGGCGGTGTCATGCCATACGGCGCAGTCTACCTCACAGAGAGCCACTCGGCCGAGCCGCTCTAGAGCATCTGGTGCAGTCAGGTCACTACATTCATGAAAGAAAGTGACAAATCTGGACACTAGGTTGAATTGCCGGAGTGGTATGTTCATATCACAGTGAAGAACGAAATGTCTATTACTCCCTCTCCCCACCAGTGGCGTCGCCACGGTTTCAAAACTTATAAGGACACACCATGACCAGTGGCGTACCCAGGATTCACTCCAGGGGGGCAATTTTGGATCAGGGGCATATGGTATCCCCACCAAAAAAAAACTCCCGGATTTGGTCCACTACATTTTTAGAGGGACATATTTCAACAACAAAAAATAATGCATTTTGTATGAAATATTTTTTTCAACCAGGGGGCCCCCAAGGTACATCCACCAGAACTCGCCGTATTTGGCCAGGCCGGCCAAATACGGCGAGTTTTTGTGGGAGAACTGTAGGCACAGGCCCTATTTCGTGTACTCATGCACTCAGCACTAGCCAAAGGGGCCAGGCCAGTCGATGCTCCAAAGGCCCTGGCTGTTCATTCATGAAGCTCCAGATCGGCCTTCCAAGGGCCCCGGTCGACCCTCTATTTGCCCCGGTCGACCCTCGAGGGGCTCAACCAACCCTCTAGGATCCCCGGCCGACCCTCCAATGGATGATATATTGCCCCTGTTATCACATGGTGCTGCGCGGTGCTGCTGCGCCGCCGCGCTGAATTTGACCGAAGTTTCGCTACCAAATATGGTAGTCATATTTCACCAAAAATACTTCGGGTGCACAAAAATCCAGAGACCCCAGCCGACCCTCCCGGCGGCGGCGGATACAGGGAGAGGGAGATCGGAGCTATAGCCCCCTCCCCCTTCCCCTCGGGCATTCTGAGGGCAAACCAAATATGTGTAAAAGTTTAATTGAAAATGGGGCTCCATTCAAAATATAGTGGGCAAAATGCGGGGATTTTTTTTTACATTTGGGGGTTAGGTAGGGGGCCCTCGATTGTCATTCGGGGGTACCTATTGATTTTCAGTTAATGGGGCATCTGACGGGCACGGGGCCCCTGCCTTGTACCGGGACCCCTGTGTTCAATACCACTACCCAGGGACCCCCTGTGTTCAGTACCACTACCCGGGGGCTCCCTGTGGGTAATACCACTACCCGGGGACCCCCTGTGTTCAGTACCACTACCAGCCCCCCCCCCCCCCCCCCCCCCCCTGACTGACAAATGGGTTTATGAGAGTCCCAGGGGCCCCGAGATGTCGGCAAGAGGAGCCTTCTGACTGTCATTTGGGGGGTCGTGTCTACTCGTTTCCAGATAATGGGCCCCCTGACGGGCACGGGTCACGGGCCCCTATCTTGTACCAGGGCCCCTATCTTGTACCAGGGCCCCTATCTTGTACCCTATCTTGTACCAGGGGTCTGGCATCAGGGGCCCCTGTACTCAGTACCACCACCCGGGGGCCCCTAACCGACAGAGGGGTTTCTCATTGTCTCAGGGGCCCCCGAATGGCGCAAGAGTACGAGACCCCATTGTATCCGTCCCTCGGGGGCCCCCAGGTGAGGATAATTTTAGGTCAACAAAACAAAAACTAATAAACAACTTGTAAATGGGGCCCCCTCAAAACAAAGTGGGCCAAATCCGGCATGATTTTGTTTTGGGGTAGGTAGGTTGGGCCTTCGATTTGTAATAGGCCTTTTCAGGGGCCTGGACAAATTTCCATGGGTCCAGTCGTCGCTACAGGTGCCCCGATCGACCCTCTAGGTGCCCCGGTCGATCCCCAGGTGCCCAGCCGACCTTCCAGGATCCCCGGCCGACACTCCAATATATTATTTATTGTCCCGGTTATCACATGGTGCTCGCAAATAGGGCCCAAATAGGGCCCAAGGGGCCCACATATGGCCAAAGGGGTCCGTACGGACCTTCAGGGGGGGGGGGCAATTGCTAAGATTGCCCCCCCCCCCCTTGGGTACGCCTATGATCATGCCATCGAACCTTTCGAGCGGGGTGATCTTTTGCAGGGGTGTCAATACGGTGTTATAACTCTGGCTATATAAGGACTCTCCTGCTGAATATATTATATGTTCTGTCCTGTCATTCAGCGTTGTGTCAAACAAACGTAGCGCTGTGTCGAGAAGCTTCATATGTAAGCGTGTGATAAAAGCAGCGTTACTGGACCAGCAAGCGCACCCTTCGCCATGACAATATTATCCTAGTTGTGAATGCAATCATGAGATAATCATTACATTTGTACTTACTAATTTTATAAATAATATTTTTAACCAAGTTCCTAGCTTTTCACAGCTCACTTCTATTCTTCTTTCGAAGCACACAATGTCCCACATAACCCCGGAGTAACGGCGCCCTAAAACCCCTCTCGAAGCACACAATGTAGTGGACCAAGCACCATATTTCCTGCGACCAAAGCGCCAACTGGAACTCTCACCCTGTTCCGAGGGATATGGGGTCGGGACGAATTTGTCAGAGACCGCCGAGAGATATGATATTAACCCCGGTCCCCGGCACAGAAAGCAAATGTATTACCACTGTGTCAGATTGCTCCCCCAAGCACACAATGTCATAACAACATGCGCCATTTTCGAATTTTGTGCCACTTTCGCAATCTTTTGCGTGTCTATCTTTTGTGTCTGTCTATCTAATGTCTGTCTATCTAATCTTTTGCGTGTCGTAGGCCGTGTCTGTCTATCTAATCTTTTGCGTGTTATCGAAATAGCCGTTTTCACGAAGGATTTTGCGTTTGGGGCGTTTGGGGCGATTGGGGCGATTGGGGCGTTTTGGGTAAATGGGTCTATAACTCGTAAGAACCCGGCTTTTCCCGGTTATTTTTTTATATCAATCGCAACTTTATGAATTAATGTATTTTTCTGGAAATTCCATTTTAATGATAACACCATAGTTTACTTAAAATTAACAATTTCATCTTAAACTAGCTCTGGTGATGCCAGATGGCAGTGGTGGTTTGGAGCGTTTGGTGAGACTCCATCTTGCTCGAATCCCGGATGTGCGGGGTTCGGGGAAATGGCCATATTTTGCAACGACATGATTTTCAGGAATAATAGCTTATTTCAATGAAATCTAGATGAATTAGTCCATTCATATTTGCAGTCATATTCCTTTTTCATAGCAAGGATTAATGATAATTAGCGATTTCGTTTTGATCATTTGTTGTAAGATGACGAGAATGCTGACTCCGGCTCTGCGCTGGCTCCGCGCAGGCGCCGCCGCCCGGTAACCATGGCGACCACGTGACTCCGGCGCCAGCCGGCCCGTTACCATGGCGACGAGCCAGCCGGTCGCCTGAAGTCACGTTGCGCATGTGCAGAGTCGTGGTCTGCGCCCAGCCATGCCGTCCGTTCGATCTAGAGCAGCTATTTTTTAGTTTTCAGTACCAGCGGCTGCAGAAAGCCCGCATGTTTCATGGGTTTATAAGTGCTTTTCTGAGGTTCTTTCAGCTTTTTATGAGATTCATCAATTAATCAATTGATCAAATCAAGAACATTTGGTGTGATTCGTTGCTTAAGCAAATGAGTAAGGATTGTTCCGGTTTTCAGAAACCAACGAAGTTACCGCTCTAAATTAGACGATCTTAGCGGGACGGAGCGACGATGAATTAAGGCCTGTCTATGCTTTTGACATTTGATTGCATTCTTCATCATAATATTATATTTCTTTGTCATTAATATCTTCAATTTTGTCCTAACTAACTGTCAATTGCGTATTTTATTTAATCAAAGCTAGTATACTAGTATACTTTTAGCCTCTTTTTAGGGCGTTTGCGGTATGTCTTGTAGAAGGAACTAACACAACACAAAATTGCCAGATTTGCTCCTGAATTTGAATATTCAAAGCAAACTAACGGGAAATATTGCATTGTAAGAGCATATACTTATTCATGAATTCATAAAATTGCGATTGATACCAACAATAACCGGGAAAAGCCTTGTTCTTACGAGCTATAGACCCAATCGCCCCAAACGCCCCAAACGCCCCAATCGCTCCAAACGCCCCAAACGCCCCAATCGCTCCAAACGTAAAATCCTTCGTGAAAACGGCTAATATATTGCTTTCGAAAACAATTGTTTTTGGTGTATATCTGGATAATTTAGAGAGAAAGAAAAAAATAGCCGAAAAGTGGGGC